>CAHIKZ030000319.1:1102500-1350000 GCA_903632075.3 Acanthosepion pharaonis
ACATTATGATGATACGATGCATTGTTATTACATTACATAGTCTCGTAATGTTAACAAATTTGAAAACATTTAATCAGTTATTCTGATACTCATCGTTCGATATTTCATAAAATATCTTTAAAATTGATTGAACTTATGTATTTTATAATTACCAGTATGAGAAATAAATAAACTGTAATTTCGATTCTCAAAGAGTTTCCCATACTTGTAGCCATTTTCAAATGTTAAGCTACGTTTACTATTTTGTTGCAAATTCTCCAGAACGACAAAAAAAAATGTATAAATTCACTTTCATCATATGTTTAGTTGTTATTCCAATTTTAATAATCAGACATTTTCCAGGAGTGATGGTAGTTAAATAAAAAAGCGGTGTCATGGGAAAACCCTCTTTTTGATACTACGTCTTATTGCGATCATGTTTGTCCATATTTGCCCAAGCATATTCTATTATTTATTCAGTCTTTAGTTTTCGGGAAGAGAGGGCACTGGAAACAGTTACAGTGTAATCTAACACAAATTACACCTAAAACAAAATCTAACAAAAATTTCACCTAACACAAATTACACCTAATACAAATTGCACCTAATACGAAATTACACCTAACATAAATTACACCTAACACAAATTACACCTAAAACAAAATCTAACAAAAGTTTCACCTAACACAAATTACACCTAATACAAATTGCACCTAATACAAAATGCACCTAACACAAATTACACCTAAAACAAAATCTAACAAAAATTGCACCTAACACAAATTACACCTAATACAAATTGCACCTAATACAAAATGCAACTAACATAAATTCCACCTAACACAAATTACGCCTAAAACAAAACATAACAAAAATTGTACCTAACACAAATTACGCCTTACACAAATTACACTTGTCACAAAACGTAACAAAATTACACCTAACAAATATTACAACTAACACAAAACGAGTACAAAATTCATTGTTTTTAGACGGATACAGTTTTTTATGGGTTTATTTGACATTTGTAATATCCATTTTTAAATCCCCAATAAAATTACAACTTTCGACATTTACACGAGTATATACGGTGTGTTTCTGTGCGCGCGTGCGTGTGTGTGTTTATATGTATGCAGGTGTTTGTGTGTGTGTGTTTGTGCGCGTGTGTGTATAAAAATATTTACCAGATTTGGAATCATTTCTGGTCTTCGAATTTTCATCTTCTTTACAGTATGATAGACATCAGCGCAATTTTCATTGATCATTTCTTGTATGAGAAGGTCACTGGTACAAAATAGTCCAGCATTGGTAGCCCCGTCCTTACAATGTACCACAATTGGCCTACGCTGTTTGTTCTCCTGCCACTTGTTCACATCAACGATCAAATCTAGCATATGATCTCTGCCTACTGGAACTAAATTGGAACTCTGACGACCTTTGAATCGGAAGAGGTGAACTACTCTCGCTGCCCCTTCATTGACATCTTTTCTTCTCAGAACGAGACGATGCACTGTACTGCGACCATTCACAGTTTTTCCTTCTGGTGTTACAGTAAAATATTTGAAAGATGTTGGATGTTTCCAATACGAGATGCAAGTGTCACCTTTCGTGTTTGAATCCATCATAACAATTGTTCTGACGTCATATTCGTAAATGAGACACCAGAACTCTACTAAAGAGCTCGACAAAGGTGTCTGAGTGACAATGTAAGCACCTTTCTTTTTATATCCATCTATAAACACGGCATTTATATACATAGCGTAATCAGTTTCAACTGGATTTTCATTTAAGCAACTTGTCAGTTGAGGACGAAATTCATCTGGTGGGATAATGTCAGGGTATCTGTGTTTGTCACTGTTCTGTGGTAACAGACCTGTTCGTATTTGATCTATGTTTGGTCTGGGAGTCAAGAAGCATAAAAGGGTGAACTGATCTTCAAGGTAAGTTCTGGATGTCTTCCAGTTGGTCGTATTGAGTTGTTTACATTTGGCATCGAGGTCCGATAGACTAAGAAAGGAAAGATCACCGGCTTGACACGCTTCAAAAATGGCGTCGTAGATGAGAAGATATTGTGCGAATGTCCGTACCATATACGGTCTGCATTCGCGCATGCGCTTTACGATGTTAAACACATTGACGCTTCCGTGTTGGTTATATTCGTTCAAAAGGATATCAATAGCAATGAATGTCCCAGTACGGCCGTTTCCAGTCCCACAATGAACTAGTATAGGGTTGTGTGGAAAATTATCCGAAAACTGGCGAACCTGAAAGAATAATTTAATTGAATTTTAACAATAACTATTTGAGATGAGACATTTTTAGGGAATTCATGTTTAAGGTACAACTTATTTCGAATAAACAACAGACAATAATAGCAGATAATAAGTATACGGTAAATGAAGACATATTTATGTATACGAAGGTTTTATAAATTATGTAAGAATTTACACTATTTACATTGTTCAGACAGTTCTGCTCATCTTTGCTGTCACATTCACGACGCTTCGGCATCGGACACTCCAGCCTTCTTCAGGTGATATTGGTTGGAATTTCGAAACGAACCCTTTATTTAGTCTACTAGGGAAGATTGTTCTAATTCCATGTACCATGCCTTCGGATATCCCAGTTTTATTTAATTCCCTTTGATAACTCCATGTTTTTGTTTCTCCCCAAGGAGATATGGCCCAATGGATAAAACGTTGGTTCACTGATCCAAAGATTTGTGCGTTAAATCTCTGGTCTCAGCAGAGAGAACAAACTTGGAGACTTGAGTTATCAAAGGGAATTAGCTAAAATTGAGATGTCATGATTTCAGTGGCATGTGAAACAAAATCACGTGTCCAAACACCGCCTACTGAAAAATGCTGCAAGCCTTTATTCCAACTGAATATTTACAAAAAAATAAAAGTAAATGCTAGTTGTAAGATGACAAATAATATTATTCTTACCTTTCTTCGCATATCGATCAAAGCTGTAGAATAGGCAGCTCGTTTCTCGGGCCATTTGAACAGCCTGAATATGTACAAGATCATTTGTTTCCCACCCACCAACTCCAGCAATATTTCCGTTATGCTAAAGTCAGCATGGTTGTCCACGTTAATTACCCGCATTACAAACTTATCGAATGTGAACGATTGGTCAACAACCTTCGGAAAGTATTCCGAACACTTAATGATTTTATCTTCGACATGTTTTGTTAGCATAACCACAACTCGGACTTCTTGTTGGTATATCATTCGCCAGAAGTCTCGCATTGTTTCTGAATTAAAAGGACTCTGCGCTGCGATATAAGTACGCGTAAAGCGACTCGTTGTTTTCGTAGTATTGTAACCAGGTATTGTTATTTGGCTGGCGTTGATATACGTGTTAGACGAAGATGAGTCTGGTTTTAACTGCACCCGGCTGTGATCATATGGAAGCAAGCGTGTGAATCTGTTTAATTTGGCGTTTTCTACTTTCTGTGCTTCGTTAGACGAATATTTCGGTCTTGGCAGTTTGTTAAGAATTTCAAATTCCTCCCTGAAAGTGACTGGGCAGGTTTTGTTATTTCTTTCTGGATTTGAAACCGAGTTGGTCTCCTGATTTGATGGCAACTGTTTATTTATGGACGAAATGGAAGGTTTATCCGGAACGGCTGAATGCGGTGCTGATGGTTTCACTGGCAGGAAATCTATGTTTACAACAATAAAACGACTTTCATCAGTTGAATAAGTTGTATTCCAATATTTTTCAAGTGGCTCGTCATCTTTCTGTTCTTGGGTTTTGTTCACGTGGTCAATATAAGTATTCTTACGATTCCTACGGCATCTGTAACAGAAAACGAGTAACAGAAGAACTAAAAGCAACGCAATTGCCAGAATAATTACTACCAACACCACAACTGAAATGTTTTTTTGTTTCACATCTTCTGAAAGAAGATGTAAAGGAAACTCCGTACTGGAAGCGTTCCATTTTAAAACATTGTTAAGACTGCTATAAACCACGAAATAAATGCGATAACTTTTTCGGTTTGACAACGGCTTATTACGAACGTTTCCATAGGTTTTGTTATCGCCAACAGTAAAGACAATAGAATGACCTACAAGTTGTGGAGTGAGTACAGCAGTTAAGTCAGTTGCTTGAAGTTCAAACGATGTCTTCTGAGTATCTCTCTTTTTCCTTTCCTTAAAACTCTCTCCATTATCCGTAGCCACCTCTTGCAGCCTAACTTCATACCAACTTACCGGTCCCGTGTAAGTTACGACCGACTGAAGCGTAATGTCGGCACTAGTGTAAGATATTTTACCAATTGTGGGGCGTGGGGGAGAAGCTGGTGACATAATCTCCGTCCAGAAAATAGCCGGTTTGCTGCTGTACCCTTGTCCACCGACAGTGGCCGCTCTGATAGTGAATTCGTAGTGAGTTGCAGGAAGAAGGTTGCACATTTGGTACGTAGGTCGGTTGTTTAGTTTTATCTTTACTACATTGGAATCTTGTGTGCTTTTCGTGTAGGAGAAAATTTCCGTTCGACTGACCTGTGGAGACAGAAAAGGAATATTTTTAATATTACTTATCAAAATCACTTTTCTATATTTAGAAGGAGTCAGGCCTCAATATCGGAGAATGGCGTTTATAGATATAGACAGTGTGAATATTGGAAAAACACTTCAATACTATCTCCAAATCAAAGCCTGAAGACTGCATTGAAGTGTGAAACGGACAGCCATTATTCAGTGTCGACTTCTATGTCCACACTATCTCTTTACGTTCTTCTCTCTCTCTCTCTCTCTCTCTCTCTATATATATATATATATATATATATATATATATATATATATATATATATATATTTAAAGAGAAAAGAGAGAGAGAGAGACAGGGAGGTAGGTAGACAAAAGAAAAGAGGGAGAGATAAAGATAAAAATATGTATATACTGTTGTGCCATGCTTAGCAGGTGTTATTTGCAGGGCACTTTGCGATTGTGCCAAGTAAGGAGGTAATCTCCCTCACAGACTTTCTCTCTCTTTCGCTCTCTTTCTCTCTCTCTTACACACACACACATACACACACACACATATATATATATTCTTTCAAATGTTATTATAGTGGATACTAGTGTATATATATATATATATATATATATATATATATATATATATATATATATATATATATATTACTTCAAAGCATTGGCAGAAAATTTCGTGCAATGGGAGAAGTAGGGGCTGTCTTGCAGTGCTTGATCAGGTTAGGTGGTATTCCATCACTGCCTGGTGCCTTTCCCGCAGCCAGATTGTCAATGACCCTGCTGAGCTCACCTAACGTTGATTTAGCATCCAGTACATCCATGGTTGGTAAGCATTTGATGGCATCGAGGACTGACACAGACACGGTGTTCTGTTTCGTGTAGAGGTTAGAATAATGTTCCGCCCATCTCTCAATCTGTTGGCTCTGATTACTTCCCCAGTGGAAGATTTGAGGGGAGCTGACTTAATCTGGGTTAGCCCAAGTGCCCGCTTAATACCATCATACATTTCTTTGATGTCCCCCATGATGGCAGCAGTCTGGATGTCTTCACTGAGCTGGATCCAATACGCATTGGTGCAGCGTCGAACCGCCTGTTGAACATGTTCTGTGCAGTTCTAAGAATCTGAAGGATCTTTTCGTTATGTGTCCTCTTGTACTCAGCGAGAGCGACGGGATTGGCTGCAATGATGCGTGTCATCTCAAAGGACTTTGAATCAAACCAGTCATGAAATTTAGAGGTTTTCTTCCTAAACGTGGCCAGGGTTATGCGATAGATGGTGTTTCGCAGTTCTTCCCACTTCTGTGGTGCCAACATTCTGGACCGCAAGATGCCAAGTTCCATTTTCGAGGGTGGCAGCAAACTGTTCCACGAGTTCTATTGCTTGTGTCAATGCGGGCCTTTCCTTGCTGTCTGGCACGGTATAATTTCTTCAGCTGTTTTCTAATGTTGTCCGGGGTGGTTATTAAAAATATTAACTAGAATGGCAACTTTCAAAGTATAAGGGCTTGTTTTAAACAAGAACAATACAAGTAGATATTTAGAAGTTTGTCTGAAGCTGGAAAGATGCCCACCTGAGACCATCGACAAAGATGCTTATATTACTACTGGAACAGTCCATTTAGTAGAGGTGTATCAATTCTTTGTATACTGAGGCTTATCAGTTCGTTCCCTACAACAAGCTGCATGCTGGTCCTGCAACACACCAGAGAATAGACTCTATCGCAGTCCGCATTCTGCTCGGAACGGGTTAGTAATACATTCTCGAGTAAGGTGCACCTGGTCAAGATCAGGTCCAGCTGATGCCAATGCTTCGAGCATGGGTGTCACCAGAAAAACGTGTTGGCGTTTTGTCTGGAAGTATGAGTTAGTGATGCACTGTTGTGTCGAGCGGCTGCTGACCATTTTCTTTCATTTTTCCCACACCAAATGGTCCAAGGCAAGATGGCCAGAACTCATGATTAGCGCCGACTCTGTCATTGAAGTCACCCAGTAGGATTCCTGCTGGGGATGTTTCCGATTGTGGTTGTAAGGTTCTCATAAAAATCCTTCTTCAGTTGAGGCATTTAGAGTGGGTGCATAAACACTGACAAGGGGACCTTCAGTAGTGTTGAGGCGAAGGGTGAGGAGTTATGCACAACCGTTGCTGTCTGGCTTCACCTTCTTCAGCAAGGGGTTCTTCACGGCGTAGCCCACTCCGTGTTCCCTGGGCTCATCTGAGCTCTTCCTCTGCCAATAGAATGTATAGTCATTCTCTTTCAGTGTGCCCGCTTCGGTCAGACGAGTTTCGTGAAGGGTGGCTATATCCATGTTAAGGTCTTTTGAACTCAACATTTATAATGGCTGTCTTCCTGGCATCGCAAATGACTCTGAGGTAAGGCCCGGAGATTTCAAGTTCTCAGTTTTAGAGCTGGTCTCTTTTGTTCTTGTTTCCTTTTGCTTGGTGCAAAATTCTCAATCATGCCGGTCAGATTTTTCCTAGTTCCTATGCACCCAATGAGGAAAGCAGACAGCCTCTTTCTGACTGGGGGATACTCAGCTTGAGGCGGATGACAGCTGTCCAATGCAAACCGAGAGTTCCTCCCACCGTCGGGAGCAATCCCTGGCGCGAAGCTCTACTCCAACTGATCCATGACTTATAACCGATAGACTGCTACTCTCCATTTTGTGTCAACGCCGATGGCAAAGCTGAACTTTTCTCTCCAGTTTGATATCCGGGTTAACTACCTCTTCAGTGTTAACCGTAAGGCAGTATCAAGCCTGGACAGGATGAGAGGGAGGATAAATAAAAATACTTTATTAAAATACTTTAAAGTGGCTGGCAATCTAAATGAAAAAAAAAACTTTAAAGAGATTGATGATGTAGAAAGAACTTTAACCAATATAAAAATAGAATTTAAAGAGGCTGATAATGTAAAAAAAAAAAAAAAAGACTTTTTAAGTATCTTCTGCTGATGAAATTGCTATAAAACTTGTTTATTGAGAGTTGTTGTTACAGTGTAACCTGGATATAAGAGAGTTGTCGGGACCGGAGAAGAAGTCTCTTACATCCGGGTTTCTCTTATATCCGGGTTTGGTCTATTTTGTTTAGGTAAGTATGGCTCTAATTTGGGATCAGAGAAAATCTCTCTTATATCCGGGTTTCCTCTTATATCCGGGTCTCTTATATCCGGGTTACACTGTATTTCCTAGAATATTCATGAAATAAATTCACCAAAGAGTACACTGAATTGAAAACTTCATATCGGTGCGGTATATACACCTTCTTAACCTTGGCCTTTGCAAAGCAAAATGGTCAATGCATATCTCATACTATTAGGTTGTCCCAAATGTTCGTAAACACTTGCAAAAAATTGAAATTTTACGCGCCAAGTAATAACAAAACTTATTCCTCAAAATAAAGACCATCATTTTCCAAGACTTTCTGCCATCGATCTGCAAGCTTTCGGATCTGGTGAAAGTACCATTCAGCCGGCTTCGAATCAAAGAATTCTTGAACACGCTTCCTCGACTTCATCAAACGAGTCGAATCGGCGGCCCTTCAGAAAGTGTTGCATTGAGCGGAAAAGGCCGTAATCTGATGGAGCACAGTCAGGACTGTAGGCTGGATGGGGCAGAACCTCAACGCCGTCCAGCTCTTCAAACTTGTCTTTGGTCTTCCTGGCGGTGTGTGGCTTGGCATTGTCCTGCTGCATCAAAGCGCGCTTTCGGTTGATCAGAGCCGGGTACTTTTGCTTCAACTTTTCGTAGACCTGCTCCAGTTGCTGACAGTAAAGTTCGGCACTGATGGCACGACCATTCGGAACCAACTCAAAATGCACGATTCCTTCAAAGTTCCACCAAACGCACAACATGTCTTTCTTGACGAATCTATCTTGTTTTGGAACCGACGGTGTCTCTTGCACTTTCTGAACCCATCGCTTGTCTCAATTGTGCTGGATTGTGTTGCATAATAATTCAATTTTTCGCAAGTGTTTACGAACTTTTGGGACAACCTAATAAAATTATTCTTAGAATTCAAGTAGCTAGTTTAATATTTCGTAAAACAGTATAAAAGTATTTTTGTTCGTTTTTTTTCTACATTAATTGTTTTTAATTTTTTACTATTACATTTCGATCAGTATATTCCTAAATTATATCTAGATACGTAAAACTCTAATTACAATTTGCCAAATTTAGTGGCAGTGTCCTTACTTCATAATTTTTGAGGATGCCGTTGATGTTGTCTGGTGGTGACCAGGCCAATGTAAGACATGTCATGTTTCTGTGAATCCATCTGATTTGTCTAGGGGCTGAAGGAGGACCTTCTTTCGTCTTTACTTTTTCATACCCGGAAAATGAACTCCAGCCACTGTTGGTGCTAGCCCGAATCTAGAAAAGAAATCCAAACACTTAAACCATTTATGTGCTTGTTACGGACATTGGACATTTAAGAGTAAAAACTAAACAGAGTTATTTTATATATTGAAAACAAATATTGTTACTCTTTGTGTTTGAAATCTTCTAGAACGCATAATGAGGAAAGAGGGCTTGGAGAATTAAATACTCACACGAAGGGAAGAGAAGCAGGAGAATACAGTGAGATACCTTCTTGATGAGTTTTTGTTTGATAGAAGAAGAATAAAAAAGGAGAAACGTTACTTAAAGAAACAAAAGACAGGAAATTGTGGAGAGTCATAATTGGCCATGGTCTGAAAGGACATGACATATAAATGAAGAAGAAGCTCTTTATAACGAAATGTTTTTGTAGGCCGCAACATGAGCTGTTATTTTATTAAACAAACTAGCAGCATGGACCGGCGTTGCCCGTGCTTGATTCAAAAATCGTACGACTCATGCAGCAATCGCTATCACTTGACTTAAAATATTTTTGCCCTTCCTTGCCTTTAAAGGAGTGCCCTTTGCTGTGCTGATGTTGCTACATGCCTTACTTCTTGCCTATCTCACACTGCGAATTTTTTCTAAGCTCTATACTAAACATTAAATTTGTTACGAAAAAAGAACTAAACAAAATGAACACAAAAGGATCAGCTTTAAAAAAGGACTCGTAACTTGAAGAACCGAATGAAAAAAGAATGTTAACAACAAATACTTTTTCACACCCAACCCAGTTCTGCGGAATCAGAATCAACGTTGAGTTTAACCAAGCGAATGAGCCAATTGGAGTAAAATTCCATGCAGATTTAAATTTTTTCCACTTGTGACGAATGCAGCTATCTTTTTTTTTTTTTTTGCATGCTAGCATGCTATTTAACATTCGTGTCAGTCAGCTGTTGGCTCTCACGCTGGCCAGTAGAATCTTCCTGTCTATTCGTGGCAGCCAGTTATTGGCTCTCACTCTGGCCAGTAGAAAATGGCCACAAACAATATGAAAACTGTCGTAGAAGAATGAAAAAATCGATTATTTCCACTATCGTTTGGAGTTGGGAAATGCAAAGTCGGTCTTGGCCTTCCCGCAATCTTGGAGCATGTGCATGTAAATTTTGGTGCAAAAAATTGCGGCCATGCATTCGTTACACACACACACACACACACACACACACACACACACACACACACACACACACACACACACACACACACTGCCTTTTATAGATAGAGATACATAAAATCTTTTACTCTCATAATTGCAAAAGCGGGCCTAAGAATTTGAGAGAGTGGGAGAGAAAAACGAACAATGAGCATGGTTGCATTTTAGCAATGGCTACATTTTAAACCGATATTTGAAAGCAAGTTTATAGATTCCTTACTCCAACTTTGTTAAATATAATGTAGATGAAATAAAATTCATAAATGAATTTTTTGATGGCTAGGTAAAGAATGTTAAATAATAGTTTCAGACTATTACTGTGGGAGAATGAATAGCGGTTAGGATTGAGGAATCGGAGAGCCGAATTCGAATTCCAGTCGAATTTATTACATTCACCTACGTGCTAATACCCTTGGGAAAGGTATGAATCCTCTTCTTCTCCTCCCCAGCTATGGATAAATAGCAGGAAGGACCTGGGTTCTATAGCCTTGGATGGCAACTGGTCCTACCGCAGAAAAAAATGGCAAACTACTTCGGGAAAAATCTACCTCGTCAGTTATGTATCGAAAGATACATGATCGCCAAAGCGTGTATCACACATGGCACATAACTGACTGACTGTATTTGGCTCAGACCTTCTGAGACGTGACCTTTAGGTCAGCTGGTAGACAAAATAGGGATGTCGATTTTAATTGGCTGAGCTGAACGTGGGAATGTTAGTGCTTTCAGTGAGTTAAGTTTTTACACGTCATACACATTAGATGTGGTTATTTTGTGTCTCGGGGAACTTGTTCCCCAGTGGGGCTGATAGAGCGACCCCACTGACTAGTTCAAAAATGTACACCTCGAGGATAGATAGATAGATAGATAAATTTAAAATCCTTTTTGTTGAAGCTCTTATTTTACCTCCGAACAAACCAACTAACGGCCACACGACCTAGTGAAGACGGCCGACAGAGAAGAATGCAATCGACCTCCCCAACTAAATGATCCCCAGAAGAGAGGGAGATATACAACACCTTTCCCAAATTAAGTTCTTGCATAAACAAATAACTAGTTAAAAGATAAACACTCTATATTATCATTTTTTCTCTAAATTTTCTTTGATCAAATTTCTACACAATCGTTGAATGTATAACTACTAATCTAACCTGCAGGTTAACCTGCCACATCACGGATCACAGTGTAATCTGTGTCCATATTGATTAAGTGCGTATTCCGCTTGACAATAAGATTTTTGCCAACATAAAACACGCCTATAAAACTTCATATTAAATATTAAATAATTAACTGTAGTAAACATTAACTACAAAAATGTTCCAAATTCTACTAAAGAAATCCTTCTTTAAAGTTAGAAATTCAAGTCACGTAATGTATCTTCCTTGTCCACATAATCGCCACTTTCTATCATTTCTTCTTTCACTCGTATAATACACATTCACCGTAACCATTTTAATAATAACCTTTTATAGTGAATGGTTCACGAGCCTTGTATTAATTGAACTTTAGTATAAATAATAATAATAATAACTGAGGTTTTCAATATATTCAGTAACTGTTGCCACATTTAGTCAATGATGAATCCAGCTTACCAGTCACCTGCTGATAACATCACTACAGGGTGGGGCAGAAATGCCTCCCAGATAAGGGTAAAACAGTAAGAGGTATTTCTGGGAGGCATATAAGCGAGATATTTCTGTCGTACTCTATATAACAATCACATCGAATTTTAAAAGTAATTGGCTCGGTCCCACCCTTTTATTGTTGAAATAGCTAAATGCAACCGCCACTTCAACTTCAACTTTAACAGTATCTTTTCTCGCACTTCCCGCCTGTGGAAATTCCTTTCGTTTACCTGCTTCCCTGATAACTACAGTCTTCGAAAATGTAAATGCAATGTCAACCTTCTATCTCCTTGAATCCTTTTCATCTTTTGTCCTTTCCTCAATCCACCCTATGCTCAGTTTTTTCTCTCACTTTCACCCCTGCGTACTAGTGACCTTCCCGCCTTGCTTGGAGTGAAATGATTAAAAAAAATATGCAAAACAGAAAACGACAAAATACGGGTGCGTGTCATATTCTGAAAAATACGGTATAAAGTATTTTACTACAGAAATGTACTTTAAATTACTATAAATACTCGCGTATCATGCGACTTTTGAAGATCTAATTTTGAAGCTAATTTTAAGGAGGTCGCATCATACACGAGATGTGAAATTAGCACATGCACTACTGGTCCTGGCTACGCTGTTGACCAAACTATATATTCATTTACTGTAGTCAAAAAGTACAGCTGTATTTAAAATAAACATATATATGGTATTTTACTATAGAAATTCATTATAAATTATTTTACTGTAGAGATATATTAAAAAAGGCTTTATTAATTGTTAAATTAAAATAAACGTCACTACCAGAATACGGTTGTTATTATTATTATTATTATTATTTGATATGCAAACAGCAAGTTTTGCTGGCGACGGAACCAATGTACCAGCCGTCCATAATATATGGACTGAGGTAACGCTATATAATACTTGTGTGCATGTGGCCAAGTGGTTAGAACTTTCGGTTTCTGACCATGAGATCTGGTTTCGAATCTTACCATGGTCGATTTTATCGGGAAGGTGATCACAGCGTACGGCACCTTTAAGAAGTGCCGGAAAACCATACCAGGAGTTGACCCAAGCATTGTAAATGAAATTGGGTAGACGGAAATACTTGGGAGCCGTCGATGGTTGTGTTAGCCCAAGTTCCAAGTCATCGTGACCGAGGGCCTGCAACAGGGATTGGCTAGCTATCCTCGGATACGAATAGCCAGCCTTTACTTTATATTACTTCATAGTCACATTGTTGCCTATACCATGTTTCTGCTCACACCAATCCATACTTGCCTCATAATCCCAATGGAACATTATTATTATTCAGCACAGGCATTGAAATCTTTTTTTTTTTTAAATTAACTGTAAAGTAAATTTGTTCAATTCTCTTAAATAAACGTTTTACTCTAATGAATGACCTTCAAACTATCCAACATTTGGTGAGCAACTTAGATAGAAAAATGTGAAGGATGACAACACAAGGATAAAGACATTTACTGATCATGCGTAGGTTTTTTTTTTATTATTAATTGTCAATATAAAAGAGAGATCTAAAGTTCTTTTTAGCCCTGTTTCTGTAAAGGAAGTGGTTCGGAGTGAGAAAACGGAGAGCCGAGTTCGAATTCCAATCGAGCTCGTTAATTCACTTATGCGCAAATTACTTTTTGGAAAAATATGAAATTAGCACTTCTACAATGATCATTAATATTTAAAAAAAAAATATTAATACAATATTCACTCTAAAAAAAAAAAAGAATTATTCTTACAATCTAAAATACGTTTCGGTTTTTGGTTAAACTGTAAACGTAAATCAATCAATCAAAAATCTATAAAGAAGAAATCTAACCAGACTTAAATTAAAATAAAACTTCCAGTTCTCTATTGTATTTGTTTTTTTACACACGACAGTATTTAATGTGATAATAAGATTGAATATCCGTTGCAATTGGTGGTCAATAATGCAATAATACAGGATTAGAATTACTCAGCAGCTAATTGTGTTACACGACACAGATCTATCATCTTTTCTCACTGAGTTGCCTCACTATGGTAACAGAAATTGAACCATGAACGTTATGAAAAATAATTATATAATCCATATCAATATTTTTACACTCACTTTGATGTAATAATCGGTAAATGGATTCAAATTCATAAAAGTTGCGTTTGTTGTTTTCAATGCTGCTTTAGTGATCGATATTGATCGGTCGAAATGCATATTGTCACTGCATATCACCTGATATTTCCGGAGATGTCCGCGTGTGTTTATACTCGGTTTCCAAGTGATATTCACTGTGTATATCGAAGATTCTATTTTCACAAATTGAGGCGGATCTGGAACTATACGAGACAACAGTTATTTGGATTATGCTAAGAAAATTTTCTAATTGCCTTTATGATACACACACAATCTCACGCACACACACACACACACACACATATATATACGCACATGTATATATATATATATGCATATATATATATATATATATATATATATATATATATATATATAAATATAAATATGTTGTAGTGGTTCCAACGAGAGAAAAGTATGTATATTAAAAAAGAGAAGAGAGGTGCCGCAAACGTTTTTTGGTTGTAATGTGGATTTATTTAAAAAAAAAATATTATGCTTTGTTTTACATAATTTTACGACACGTGTTTCTGGTCTCGCGACCGTCTTCAGGTAAAAGCGGAGATTTCCACATATTATTAAAAATAATTAATTTTGTCCTTATGTTCAATGTTAAATATTCTCGATATGAGACATTCTCTGTTTGTGACCAAATTTTTTCTAAATAAATCCACATTACAACCAAAAACGTTTGCGGCACCTCTCTCTCTTCTTCTTTATATATATATATATATATATATATATATATATATATATATATATATATATATATATATATGTATGTATATAAATAAAAAGAAAGAACAGTAAGATATATAATCCGGTGTTCTTATAGATATTTTTATTTTTACAAAATAGTGCTCAATGTAAATTTACAGAGCATTAATATTATAAATTAATTGATTTAAAATATGGTTTTAAAACCATATTTTAAATCAATTAATTTATTATATATATATATATATATATATATATATATATATATATATATATATATATATATGTATATGCACATACAAACATATATATGTGCATATATATATTAAATAATGCAGCTTAATTAATATTGTAGTCATTCAAATAATAAATCAATATATATATATATATATATATATATATATATATATATATATATATGTAATTCAAGTTATTCAAGCATAAGCAATAAAATAACAAAACATAAAACATATCAGAGAATAAGGAAAGAATGAAATAAACAAATAAAGAAAGAATGAAAGAAAGAGAAAAGCACAGAAAGTAATGAAAGAGAAAGTAAGAAAAAAAGAATGCATGTAAGTAAAGAATGACAAACAAAGAAAGAACGAAAGAAAGAAAGAACGAATGTTAAACAAAAAATAAAATGAAAAGGAAAACGAAGAAAAAAGAAAGTGAAGAAAAGGAAAATGAAGAAAAAAGAAAGTGAAGAAAAGGAAAATGAAGAAAAAAGAAAGTGAAGAAAAGGAAAATGAAGAAAAAAGAAAGTGAAGAAAAGGAAAATGAAGGAAAAAGAAAGTGAAGAAAAGGAAAATGAAGGAAAAAGAAAGTGAAGAAAAGGAAAATGAAAGGAAAAAGAAAGTGAAGAAAAGGAAAATAGAAACCTGAAAGAAGAAAAAAAAAAGAAGAAAAATGAAAGAAAGAGAAAAAACAGAATAAAAACAATGAAAGATAAAAAAAAATAAAGATGATAGAAAACGAAAGAAAATGAAGAAAGAAAAAAGAAGATAAAAAAAAATGTCAGAATGTCAAGAAATAAAAAGAAAGGAAAGGAAAAAAACGAAAAGAAAAAACGAAACACAAAACTGTTTTATCGCATTAAATATTCGCAACACTATTTGTTATGTCAACGAGACATTAGGTTTGAATAAGTATCACTTTAATGTTTTTGACAAGCTTTTTTACTCTGTAGCCGAATGTTCTATTCACATTATCAGCCGCTAAACTTCGGAAGGTGTTTCAACTTTAAATTTGTAACCAAATAAAAAGGACTAGTTTTAACCTGTGAAAATTTCACCGATTTCCTATTTTAATATTCTGATGAATCTTAATTCTAAACTTAATGATTGAGTAAGATCATGGCGAGTTCTACGATAATGAAACTGTAGAAATTGTCCTATCGCATCGTTAAATATTTGTGCTAAAAAACTTTCATAAAATATTGCAATAACAATCAAAATTTTAAGAAGTGGGTACAAATGAAAAGATTTGAAATGACAACTTTTTCCATTTCACTTCTATCTTCCCTTTTTTTTTTCTTTCTTTCATTCATTCATTTTCTCACTGAAATCAAGTAGTGCCTTTTCCCCTCTTTTCACGCTATCAAAATGGAATAGTTCATTATTTATGAGGTACTGGCAGGAGATGTGTAACGCTCATATCTTCCCTTTCTTACTTTCTTTCTTTCGTTCTTTTTCTCACTGAAACCAAGTAGCGTCTTTCCCCCCTCTTTCCACGCGATCAAAACGGAATAGTCCGTTCCAGGGTGTAAGGAAAAGAGAGACAAGCACAATTATAATAGGATGCTTTGCGAATGTGTTTTATCTTTTGGTTACGAAGTTTGGTCGTACACGCAGCTGTTATATACAACAGACTGAATTGTTGAATTCGCCAGTCGTCCTTGTTACAGATTTAGCCACAATGTTAGTTGCCAATGGTTTTAAGAGCTGCTAATGATGGTCATTCCATTTTTCCCATGAACTTTTTCCCTTTGCATTTTTGAAAAAAAAAAAGAAAAAAGATCTTCATCTCTTGTGATCATTTTTGCTTTTTCTTTCAAAATTTACTCGTTTTGTCACATCTGAGCAGAGAATCGATGTCCCTTAATTTTTTCCCCATCAAATCGTAAGTCAACCAAACATCGTAATAGCGATTCATAAATCCAAGTATTTTCAAATAACATAACGCTCATATAAGAATCCCTGTGTCGTATGCCTAGGAATATTTTTAATCAGCGTTTAATCAGTGATTTGGTCATCCTCATTTGAGGCAGGTCTGTAGGTACGTTCTCATTCTTCCAGATTAAAATTTCCACTTCTGAACAGAGTAAATCATTTATGAACAGTACTTTTATCTATGATACTATCTCCTTTACATCTCATCTGATTTCTCATATCTCACCTGATGCCTTTTACTCTCTTATGCATCTCATCTGATTAATCATATATCTCACCTGGTGCCATTTATGCTCCTACACATTTGACCTTATTTTTCATATATTTAACGTAATTCTCTTTATATTACTACACACTTACATGATTTCTATATATCTCACCTGTTGCCCTTTATTCTCCTACACATCTCCTCTGATTTCTCTTATATGTCTCATCTGATGCCCTTTATCCTCCTACATATCTCACCTGATTTCTCATATATCATGTAAGAGGATAAAAGGCATCAGGTGAGACATATAAGAGAAATCAGGTATTTCTCATATATCTCACTTGATGCCTTTTATCCTCCTACACATCTCATTCGATTTCTTCTATATATCTCACCTGACTTCCTTTATCTTCCAAAACATCGTTCTCCTATCTATCTCACCTGATTTTCTTTATCCATCTTACCTGATTCTTTTGTTTTAAACTTAAATTCATCGCTCATATTTCCAGCACCACGATGGTTGACAAAGGCAACTCGAACACTGTAGTTGGTGAACGACTCCAATCTCCCGATCGTAATCATTTCCTGGGTTGTGCTCGTCTTCAGATCAGGTGCCGATGAATCAATTGACTTCATTAATATGACGTCATACCTGACAAAAATCCCGCCCCTTTCGGAACAGTCAAGCTTTATCCAACTGAGGCTTACAGAATCCGAGGTTATTTTGTCACTATAGACATAGATAACCTTGCCTGTAGGAACTGAAAACAAAACATAAAATAGAGTATCATTTCTTTTTTGCGGCCATTAGAGTAATGGAAAGTTTTGACGATATAATTTAACTCTTTGCCTGTCCTGCACATCATATGCTATGGACAGGACATGTCATTTCCATGTCCATGCATTACACGTGGTGGACACGAGCCATGATTTTAAAAGAGTAGTAAAACTAAGGACGCTTAAGAAAAGAGTCTACTATTGAGCCGAACCTTTGAGGAAAAGCCTAATCTAATATTTCGTGCATCATACCACAGCACGTTTACTTGTTTTCAGATTTATAACAATTGCAAGGAAACTCAGCTTATTTGTCAAATAGAATGTGCTGCTGATATATAGTGTTTCAAATAATAAAAAACGTACAAATCATAAGTTATTTACACTACGCTTTATGCATGACATGTGATGCACAATTTTTATTATATGAAACACTATATACCAGCAGCACATTCTATTTGCCAAATAAGCTAAGTTGCCTTGCAATTGCTATAAATCTGAAAACAACAAAGAACGTTTGGATAATACGAAATACGAAAATGGACAGGCAAAGGGTTAATAAACCCTTCTTATTACATTGCTCGTGGCAGTAAATTTTTGACGAAATTAATTTTAAAATATTAATTAAAATTTGACAAAAAATTTACCTGTTTCGGCCGTAAGAACTGTCTGGACATATTTGATAAGGTAAGGATGAAATATTTCGACAGTGACATGGTAGCGTTTCCATGGTAGCGTTGGAAGTGTCACCTTTTCAACATCTTGAAAATTCTGAGTGTTGGTTGATCCGTTGATTTTAAGACAATCTCCAATTCCTGTTTCATTATAGGTCACCATACCATTGGCCCTGTTCACCATCTGAAACGTTATTTTTCCGTCGTTTTCCGCCGTCATTTTCTGAATAAAGTTAGAATCTGCAAAAGAAAAAAAAAAAAGAAATAACATTACGTACGATATATACCTTGTTAATAAGTATATTAATGTGTACAATTAGAAACAAAAAATAAATTTTTAGACAGCTGAAAAAGAATAGATAAATGGCTCAAAGATAAAGAGATTCATTTACGCCATTTACATTTGTTCGGCTTAAGTGAATATAACGAAACTAACTGGGATTGAAACTCGGCTCTCCGATTAACAATTTCAAGCCATTATCCATTACACCACCTGCACATCCAAGCTGAGAACATCTGTTATTCCCAAGCGGTCACCCATCTAGGTACTGGACGGGCTAGACGTTGCTTAACCAGTGAACATACGGAAACCGGGGTTTCAATGTCATATGGCCGTAAACAAGCCCTAGATTGAGGTGTGCGTGTCTTATATACATTTATCAAACTAAATGCCTTGATGGGTATATTGGGTGTTTTATATTTGTGCTTCAGCGTCACTTTTGGGTCATGCTATTTTCTCATTCAATAATAACAATAATAATAATGAACAGATAACATAATAATAATAATATATTGTATAATATAATATAATATAATATAATATAGACTCGGGAAGAAATAATCACTCGGTCAAGTTAAGATGCATAATAATGAAGTATTGTATTAACTTGTGATCCATTGTAACTCTGTACGAGAGACATACAATGGATCACAAGTTAATACAATACTTCCACAGCCACTCTACGTCGTCGCCTGAGTCTCCGTCCTCTTCCACCCGTCCTGCTCCGGCGTCGTCTCCGATGGTTCGGGCACGCAGCTCGACGCCCGGAAGGAGAGCTCATCCGCGATGTACTTCTCCCTCCTTCTCTTCCTGGCTGGCGAAAACGTGTCGGTGGACAGCTGAAGACGTGGGCTAGCACAATCAAGGATGACCTAGCAGTACTATCGGGTCCACAAGTAGTTGGTCTTCGACGATGGAATCGCGATTGGCTCGCCATTTCGTGTGACCTGGCTCAGGATCGGCGAGCGTGGGCAGCGATGGTCCGTGATGCTGTATTTGCTCGGGAGGAAGCCGGTTCAACACGACCAGGGTGAAAACCGATACTAGTCAAAAGAAAAAAGTCATTGTAAGTCTGTACATTAAATTGACATAATTTAACAATCCACAACAATTCAGCTATGATAATTATAAGAAGAAGCTCGAGCAGACCTATTCCTTAAAATGTGTTCTCCTTTTGTTAAGAATATTTTCTACCTTCCTTCAATATGGCTGTTGCTAACCTCTTAGGAGAGCAACTCTTTACGGTTTCTTGGGCTCACGTTTTCTACATGAAGTGGAGTGATTATATTAAATCAGTTGCTAGTTCTGCTGCTATGAAAATTGGTTCACTCAAACAACTTCATTCATTAACTCTCTCTGCCTGGAGTGGCCTTTGAGTCTTGTGTGTGGGGGGTGGAGATTAGTATAAAAAAAAGAAAAGGAATTAAGAAAAGTTGCCTCCTCAATAGGACAATATGTAACACGAAGTTGATTTTTAATCTAAGGACTTCTCACACTTTCGTATAATCGTTTTTCCAGAAGTTCGATTGGATTTTTGCGCCACACGAATCATCTTACTGCAATGATGAAATGCTTCCTGGGAGATAGATGAAATATGGTTATTTTAAGGTTCGCTTACTTATGCAAGGCACGTGGACAAATGCAGTCGGAACTCCTGGAGGACCGGTGATGTTTGTTTTTTCGTTCCTGGATAAAATATCGACTCGAAACTGGTAAACACCATTCTTCTCTAAACCGGGTATTTTCTCAGTAAAATTTGAAGTGCCATTTGTGACGACAACATCCCGCCATTGCTGGTTACCCCGACGACGGATTTTCAGTCTGTTACACAAAATAAAAGAATAAATCAGTCAATTAATATTAGAATAGGTTTTGGTAATTTCGCTTTTTTTTTCTTTTTCTTTTTTTTTCTTTTTCTTTTTTTTCTTTCTTCAGTGTATTTAACTATGTTTAAGGAAAGACATTTACTTCAGTTGCCTGTACTTTTTCGATAAGGATTTGTAATGGAAGTCTTCATTAATTATGACTGAGGTTAAGTACGGAGTCCTGTATCGTGTAACGTGACATGACCGAAAACGAACTCGTAACGCCTGGTGTCATTTCAGCCAAAAGAGTTTGGTGAGCCGTATATACAGTCGACTCTGAAAGAATCGCACTCACCTTTTCGTTGCATTTTCCAACTATTTATAGTACCACAACTCACACGATTGGAGACGGTCCATCAGTCGTAACAAGGTTCTGTCTCATTTTTTGTTTGTCCTTTATTTCTCATTCTTGCCTCATAATAATATGAAGTCCTATATAAACTAAAGTTGCTGCTAAACAGAAAACAAGGGAGCAAAAGCATTATTTATTTCTCATAAACAAACACCGTCTATCTATCTATCTATCTATCTCTATCTATCTATCTATATATATATATATATATATATATATATATATATATATATATATATATATATATATATATATATATATATTAAAGTAAAGAAAGAAAGAACAGTAAGATATATAATCCGTTGTTCTTATTGATAATTTTAATGTAAATTTACAGACCATAAATATTATAAACTAATTGATTTAAAAATATGGTTCCGTCGCTACACAGGAATTACCATGTTTCAATTACCATTTTGAAATTCCAAAATTTGCTTGAAAATGAAACAAAACTAGTGCTTTTAATTTAATTATATAATTGAATTTGATGTTGTTAGTTTTCTGTTTTTGAAACATGGTAATTCCTGTGTAGCGATGAAACCATATTTTTAAATCAGTTAATTTATATAATATATATATATATATATATATATATATATATATATATATATATATATTAATTCATCGAGTCTAGAAGAATCCTCAACAGAATGCAGAAAGCACTGGACGATCGTTTTATCCTATTTGGGGCTCATCAGCAGTAGGCATCCACTACCGAGAATCAATTCCGGACCGTCATACCAGCTGTACTAGCGGGCCTCGGTGACGAAGAAGATACAGAATACACACGATATAGCGCCGCTACTCACAAATTCCATGGTTATACTCATCCAGATATTCATAGCCCAGCGGGCTGTGCCCCAAGATCAACGCCTTTCCTTTCCCCTTTAGCCGCTCCATCGCAGAGCATTAGCTGGGTCAAGCAAGGATATACAAGTGAAAGAATTTTGAGGAATTAGAATAATCATATAGTAACGCTTTACTTATTTATTTTTAGTGTTTATGTGCCTGCCCGCGTGTGCGATTAATGCCAACCAGAACAGAATCTATAAATCCGTAACTTCATACGTAGCTATTAGCTGAATTTTGATCTGAAATGTACATTTTTCAGTCATTTCACTCCAAGCAAGGCAATAAAGCCACTGGGACTAAAAGAATAACAAAAGAACAATTTATATTTATTGTTTTTTTATGTAATTATTGTCCCCTGATGAATTAAGGGCACTGACAAAGAATGAGATTATGTTGAAAAATCAATATTATAATTTTCATGTAAATAAATGTGTTTTTTTATCATTTGGTTACTTACTTATTGATTTATTTGACGTATTTTACCTACCAAACAGACACATTTTGTGTTAACATCGATGTTTATTTGGTTGCTATGCATTGAAACAAATGAAATTTGGTCATCTTTTCCAGTTTGAAAACAATACATCTAAAACGAATTCCCTTTTCAGCTAACATAAAATATCTGCATAAAGATTGAATCAGACATTATTTATTTAAATTCCTAGTCATGTGAATGGGGAATGAAATAAGAAGTAATGTCTAAAAATATATCATCGGAAAGAAATACTCGTTCGGTCAGGTTAAGATGCATAATAATGAAGTATCGTATTGTGATCCATTGTAAGTCTGTACACTAAATTGACATAATTTAACAATCCACAACAATTCAGCTATGATAATAAAAAAAGATCGACCAGATCTATTCCCTAACAATAGTGATTACTCAGCTTAAGGACGCAATAGCAGTAATGCTCAAGAGAATAACTTTGGTATTTGTAGTTTGTTTCTGTCTGTTTGCCTCCTCTCCATCTGGTTAAAGACTAAGGAAAGTACTTTAAGAATAGTGGTGATTTTCCAAGTGTAGCTTAGATGTGGCACAAGGCCGAAAATAGGAGGCAACCAGTGAGGGTCGAACTCACTACTCAGTCGTAATTAATCTAGCGAAATAGGTTTGCTAACCATTACACAGCTTCAAGGTGCCCAAAGATTTCCGGTATATATTTAGATATAAACCGTCTAACTTTTAAACATTATCAAAGAGTTTTGTTTTTGCGCTATATCGGTTTCATCATTGCCAAATATTGCGTCTTCGCATATTCACATAACAGTTCGTGTTATTGTGCCGTTTTCTCTTTGTCTGTTTCTTTCTTTTTTTTATTTAATTTAATATGAAAAGGTTTTCGACGGACTCTTGAATATGGTTTTCATTAGAGAAAATTTCTCTTGTCAAATTGTTTAACAGCGATCAAAAAAATGTTAATAATTAGTTGGTGCAAGGACAGGTGACTCTATCGGTTTGGGTAGAACAGACCCAACGAGTTCCAAATTTCTTTCCTGTGTTATTCTTACTGTATGCGACCTTGTCTTAGATTCCTTTAATCCAACGTGTACGCTGCCACTGTCATGCGAAATCTTAGGTATGTTAGTCTACTCCAAATTTATTTTTTAACTGCCACGTATGATTAGTACTTTGAATTTGCACTCATTCTGTATCGTTTTAGTGGGTTCTACAGAGAACTCATCAGTAAATAGAGATACTAGTACACGCTCGCATATATATATATATATATATATATATATATATATATATTTATTAAAGACATTTTTATGTTTAACGTTCTTTTTTATAGATACAAGTATTTAAGTAAATGCTCTGTTTTTAATAATAAACAGTATTAAATAACATTTACCGGCCTGAATGTCCGAGAAATTTTTCATAGAAAATATTCGTCCTTTGACATCCTATACGGAACCGTCATTTACGCTGACGTGCCTAACCTCTCGGCCACAAAGAAGCGTTCGGTAGGCAAGGTCGAATTTACTGCTTATAAACTTCAATCTTCCATGAATCTCGTACATTCATAACTGCTCTGGCGTATCAAATGGAAGATTGAAGTTTATATATATTCATTTGTATGGATATAAGTTTGCGACCCTAGGTTTCACGCTTTTGCGATCATCAGATATATATATATATATATATATATATATATATATATATATATATATATATATATATATATATATATATATAGATATATATATGTAGTAGTATCTATATTTACTGATGAGTTCTCTGTAGAACCCACTAAAACGATATAAAACGATATATATATATATATATATATATATATTAATTTGTATGGATATAAGTTTACGACCCTGGGTTTCACGCTTTTGCGATCATCAGATATATATATATATATATATATATATATATATATATATTCATTTTATGGATATGAGTTTGCGACCCTGTGTTTCATGCTTTTGTGATCATCATATATATATATATATATATGAGAAAATTATAAAATCCACAAATAAATACCCTTTTCTTTTTTAAAAGGTCTTTAGTCATGGAAATAAAAACCGATTCCTCAATCTATCTTCATGTTGAGAACACGAAGCAGCAGTTAAGGCTACTTCGTTTATTTGACTTTTTTTTTTCAATTTTTCTCACACGCTCAGCCTTAGGCACTCAGCTTTCTTTCACTCGGTTCTTCCACATTCTCCGTGTCTGAGCACACAACTGTCACAGGGACTGATATACGGAAGCAAGGGTCTTCTCCGTTTACATTACTCTATTAATGTAACTTGTTCACAATTCATTCTAAGAAATGAAAGAATGAGCAATTTTAAAATGACCACGAGTTAAAAAAATGATAGTAAAATTAATTAATTTTTATTACACAAACATTATCTTGGGTAATATATATCTACATTATGTTCTGTTTCCTCTCAGAACATAGGCGGTCATGGCTCTCCACAACTTCAGCTATTTATAACCTTTGTCTTTCTGTTATTTCTTCGAAGCCTTGTTACGTTATTCATTTATTCAAGCTCATCAAGTATGCTATGCGTTCTTTTCCTCAGTCCCACTTGCCCTTTATCTGTCCAGTGAGTATCAGATTTTCCAAGCCCTCCTTCCTCATTATATACCATAGAAACCGCAACTGTCTCTTCCTGGTGTTAAATATTAGTTTCCTTTTTTGTTTCTATTTTTCACCAAAGCTTCGTCGTTATTCACATGTTCGGTCTACGGTATCCTTAGCACCCTTCTGTAGAACCATATTTCTGTTGCTTCAAGTCTCTTCTTCGTCTTGGATAAGATCATCCAGCACTCACTGCTATACAGGAGGACAGATACTATGTAACAGTTTAGTGCTCTTTTCATTGTTTCTCGCGAAATTTTCCTATTTCTTATTACTCTGCTTAGCTTTTGGAATGCTTCGTTGGTTATCCCAATATGCCTTTTTGGCGTCGAGATCTCATCAATTGACAGCTGAGTTGGATAGATGTAGTCGTAAATTCTATGCTAAGAGTTTTTTTTTTTCTCGAATTTCTTGCTTGCGGAACTCTCTTCCTGTTCCAAGCTTTCCAGCCAACTTTAATCTACAAAAATTTAAATGCAATGTCAATCGTTAACTATTGCCCTCTTGATTACTCTTCTTTTGTCCTTGCTCCTTAGTAATTGTTGTGGATCCCGCGTGAAAAATAGGTATCCAATAAATGACAAACGCAAGTATTTAAGCTAAGAAATTAAATGTATTTACACAAAATACAAAAGGTAATGCTGTTAGTAAAATCCAGAAACACGGTTAGTAGCAAATACAAATAGATATATACAGTCTCGAAGTAGGACTTCCTTAGAGTCTACGTGCTTGTAACTGACTTCTACAAGAGGGTACCTCACTCTATCGGACTACCGACACTCACTGTCGACTACCATACGACTCCGGTACGACTCTTGTACGACTCCGGTACGACTCCGGTACGACTCATCTTCTCTGCCTGACTGTGTCTATTTTATGGCAGCAGGACGAGTCCATTATATCCGAAAAGGGTGGACCCCATAACAGTAATGTTTGTTTGTAATTCTTCCAAACCCTGTTAACCCTTGTGTCTTAGTGGCTTTACTACCTTGCTTGGAATGGACTTGTTTAAAAATAAAAATAAAAATTCACGTAAATAATCACGTACATATAGGCACTTATCCTTGTCACTCCAACGTCGACATTATGTGTCCATGCATTCCACGAAACTGTCACATTCTGACAGCCATGAACGTTAACAGTGGGTGGGTGGAAAAGGCGAGCGAGTCCTGTCGAAAAAGAATTAGATAAAATAATCAAATTCACAGAGACAAAAATAAATAATAAAAAAAATTCGGTAAAATTCATATTGTTCTGTAGATAATAGAAAAAGATTTTGGAATATTTATAAATCTCTTGTACTCTCTTCTTTATCTCTCTTCATGCATCTATTGTACTCTCTTTTTCTATCTCCCTTCAGGAAACTATTGTACTCTCTTCTTTATTACTCTTCGTAAATCGACTGTACTCTCTTCTTTATCATTCTTCATGAATTTATTGTACTCGCTTCTTTATCTCATTTCATAAATCTATCGTTTTCTCTTCTTTATCTCTTTTAAAAATCTATTGTACTCTCTTCTTTATCTCTGTTAATGAATCTACTACTGTACTCTCTTTATCTTTCTTCATGAATCTATTGTACTCTCTTATGTATCTTTCTTAATGAATCTTTTGTACGCTCCTCTTCATCTTCATATATCTTTTGTACTCTCTTCTTTATCTCTTTTCATAATATATTGTACTCTCTTTTTTATCTCTCTTCATGAAACTATTGTACTCTCTTCTTTATCTCTCTTAATGAATCTACTGTACTCTCTTCTTTGTGTCTCTTCATGAATCTATTGTACTCTCTTATGTATCCCTCTTCATGAATCTAGTGTACTTGCTTCTTTATCTATCTTCATAATTTTTTGTACTCTCTTCCTTTATCTCTCTTCTCGAATCTATTGTACTCTCTTTTTATCTATTTTAATAAGTCAATTGTACTCTCTTCTTTATCTATCCTCGGGAATCTATTGGACTCTCTTTAACTCTCTTCTTTATCTCCCAAAATTACTTTAATCTTCGTGACGCCGTGGACATCCTAAAATAACCGAAAATGCGTTTTAAATAATTTAAAGGCCTTCTTTGAACATACATTTCAATTTTATTTGAAAAGTAAAGCTAATCCGAATTAAAGGAAAATTAATATCCGTGTGCAAATAAAGATTTTAGGCATGTTTAAAACATTGCCACGTTCGATCGTAACTTAACGAATCGCCATTATAAACGAAAAATCTAAACAAACAATTTTTAAAATCTCTTACAATATTTTTTCCGAGAGATGTGTTTCGAAGTCGCTTAGTAAATTTAAGTTTTAATTGGATTCGGTAAACGTAATGCTTATTTTTTTTAATCTAAAACTTAACGAAAATAATGTTTATTTACACATAGTAAGGTGAGAAGTCAACACTTATAAACATCTCTTTCTATCACTTTCTTAACAAGCTTGCGGAAAAATTAAAATAAATACGGAACACCAGTAGCGACATAATCAAGAAATTAGTATTTATGTTTAAAATTAAATTGTCTTTAACCTTGTGTAACCAATAGTTTAAGAATATCATTTTTCTTTACGATTTAGTGAAACTTACTAGAATGACTAATTTCATTTTTTATACTACATTAGAAGTATTTTTATTTTAGTAAAATGATACTTTTTAGTTTAATACAATGGTTTTATTTTTTATTATTTTCATCACTGCTTGATGTCATAAAATATCTAATTGAAATTTAATTATTTTGAATTTAAGAGTTATTAAATTGTCGTATATCATATGTTTCTTCCGATAGAGAAAAATAGTCAAAGACGGCAATTCAGAATTATTTCCTTTTTGGACGTTTCGCCAGAGTTCTTAATAAATGAAACACCAGGTGATGACCTCCAGCAGACAGGAAAGCGGGAGACATTTATTATACAGTTTAGAGAGAACGGGAACCAGCTCGGGAGCACATTTCTTAAAGACTATTACAGGGATACCGTCGGGTCCACATGCTTTGTAGGGTTCTAGGTTAGAGATGATAGCAAAAACCATGGAAGGGTTTATATGCACTTCACTAAACAGAAACTCAGTTCTAGGAAGGAAGTTAGACAAGAATATTCCGGATGAGTCAGGGTAGAGAATTTACGGGCAAAGCATTCAGCTTTATCAGCAGAGGATGATAACACCTCATTGATTGAAGAGAGGAGGAATAGAGACTTTACATTTATTTAATACCCAATTACAGAGCCGCTAGTAATCACGAGAGTCAAAGTTATTAGAGGCTATACGATACCACATTCTCTCGTCAAACAGGGATTTTGCCCCTTCGAAGACTCGCTTATATTTATTGGCAACGAATAGGCGCCTGTTGCGACGAGAGCCGTCATGCTGGTATAGCCGAAAATAGTGGTTCCTGCGTGCTATTGCGGACGAGCATGATGGGGTGAACCATGGAAAGGATTGAGGTTTCACCTGGGATTTCCAAGAAGGGATGAAAGCATCCATGCCGGCTTTGAATCAAGAAGAAACCTCAGAGTCCCAATCAGTATGCTGGTAACGGAAAGAGGTCTTGTGGATAGGGGGTACCTATTTAATAGATGATTGGAACGAAATGTCAATAGCTATCACGGAATGGTCAGAATTACCAAGTGCTATGAAGAGTGAGGAAAGAATAAAAATAAATAAGGTAGAGAAGATTGGTTTCACTAGGGAAACGAGTAGGAAGTCTACGATTTAACAATGGAAAAATTTAATGTCTGAACACCGTCAACATCAGTACCTTTAGAATGTTTAAGGCACGTGTCGTGGCGAGCCTTAAAGTCACCGACGACAAAGATGTTCGCCGATGGATAGAGAGAAAGTGCTTGGCTATACTGCCAGTTGTTATGTCTAATACAGTACAGTCCCGAGAAGAGAGGGTATAAAGGAAATATATATATATATATATATATATATATATATATATATATGAGTGATAAAAATATCCTTGTTTGATCCTTGCTTCTAATGCTCTGGTGGAAGCGACACGGAAAGAGGACGGGGCTCTTGGGGGTACAAGTCGAGTTAAAGTATACTTGGACGAGTTTACGACGGATTTTAGTGAGTAGCGGCGCTATATCGAGTCTAGTTAGTCACCTCCATGTCACCGAGGACCGTTGGTCCATCGGGTATGACGCTTGCGTAACGGTCCAGGTTCGATTCTCGGTTGTGGATTCGCACTGTTGACGAGTCCCAAAATAGAACGAAATGACCGTCCAGTGCTTTCTGCATTCTGTTGAGGATTCTTTTAGACTCGATGAATTACTTTAATATATATAATAATATATAATTTTCATTACTATAAACGTTATTTGTAGTAGACACACGTGTTTGAGTTACTATCCCGTTTTTTTGGGGGGGGGATTTTTTTTTCATTTTTTAAACAGTGTGTGTGCATGTGTGCGCATGCGCCTATTTTTTATAATTTATGAAATGAATAACTGAAAGATGACGACAGTGACAGCCTTCAAAACAAAAAAAATAATCGGTAGATATGATGCAGGAAAAACTAACTGCAACTTACTCTGTTGACATGCTGGTCCATCCCATTCTGGATGACATCTCTCAGACGGACAGTTACCATTTATCTTGTGGCATTGGTCATCCCCTGAACAATGGCATTGATAGAAACAATACAAACCGAACTTATTGGCCGGGCAAGCTGTACAAAAAGAAAAAAGATCTCATATTCTCCATCATTCACAATTTATCGTAGATGTTTTATGCATTCGCGTAGTTTTATGTGTTCCCTCCCCCCCACCTTACATCAGTAGAACACAATTGTACACATACCGCTAACATGTAACAAATCAACTATCAGCCTGATATATATATATATATACATATATATATATATATATATATATATATATATATATATATATAATATTAGGCAACATACATTTTATATATAAAAAATAATCATACATAGAATCAATCATTATAATAATATGTTTAATAGCGAAATGATTTCGCTAGTTAAACATATTAATATAATTGATTGATTCTATGTATGATTATTTATATACATACATACATATATATATATATATATATATATATATATATATATATATATATATATATATATATTGCTAACTAGTTTGCTGAATCGAATATTACTAGACAAATCCCCGTCTTACGAATTTTTCTCTTAATAATAATTTTTAAATAATTCAGCAGACTATATTAAATTATTTATGGTAACTGGATTTTTGGCGATTTCCTTACACGGTTTCTGTTCTATACTTTTTGTTTAAAAATGTCGCGTTTATCGCGGTTGCCATAGCTTCTCGGCCTGCGGTTGCGGAGGCTGGTCTATTTTTGGACCTGGTCACAACCTTCCAATGGTGGGCCGTCAAGTAAATACAATGGCTTCTCGGCCTTTTGGCTAAGATCAAAGTGTAGTATCTGTTCTATCAGCTTAGATTCTATTTCTCCACTTCTGTCTTCTCTTCTTTCATTTTATTACTGAAACCAAGTAATGAGTTTTCCTCTCTTTCCACGCGAACAAAACAGTATATTATTTATGAGGCATTGACGGGGCGTAACGATTGTGCGAACTACTGTAATGAGAGGTAAGCATAATTATAACAGGAACATCATTATTATTATTTCAACATTAGAAATTATTCAGACTAGAAAAAACCGTGAAAATTGATGAATCTTAATTCTGAAGTTAATGATTGAAGAAACTTATGGCGAGTTCTACAACAATAAAATATCCACAGAAGTTTCCCTAACCCATCGTTGAATATTTGAGCTTAAAAACTTTAACAAAATATTGCAATAACAATCATAAATATGAATGCTGGTCGTTATTTTAAGAAGTGGAAAAAAAATTTGAAATTGTCAACTTTTTCCATTTCACTGAAACAACCGTTAAACATTTCTTTCTTTCTTTCTTTCTTTCTTTCTTTCTTTTTTCTTTCTTTCTTTCTTTTTTCTTTCTTTCTTTCTTTCTTTTTTCTTTCTTTCATTCATTCATTCATTTTCTCACTGAAACCAAGTAACTTCTCTATGTGTTTTGTTTTTCCCCCGCAATCAAAATGGAATAGTCCATTATTTATGAGGTATTTACAGGAGACGCTAAATACTTTTATCTTCCTTTCTTTCTTTATTTTTTTCCATTTTCTCACCGAAGCCGAATAATCTCTTTTCCGCGCGATCAAAACAGAATAGTCCATTATTTACAGGGTATTGGCAGGTGACGCTGAACACTTATATCTTCCCTTCTTTCTTTGTTTTTTTCATTTTCTCACTGAAACCAAGTAGTGTCTTTTCTCCTCTTTCTGCACGATCAAAACGAAATAGTCGATTATTTATGAAGTATTGGTGGGGCGTAACGGTCCTGCGAAGTAAAGAAGGTGAGGGAACAAGAACAATTATAATAGGATGTTTCACTCATGGTCAGCTCTATGTAGCTATGTTCAGAGTAGGAAATTCAATTGAACTATAACAAAAATGGCTTTAGAAAATATATGCCTTGCTGAAAATGTTGTTTATACAGATATTTTCGATGGATAAAAGTCCTGTTACAACTTACTTTTCTATGCCTGTAAGCCGAGTAGTCGGCTAATTTAGCAAATTCATTATAGCCTGAAAAATGACTACAATCGTGTGATATCAAATCAGGATCGAACTCTCTGTCAAAGGCATGCGAAACTAAATTGTTAACTCAAGGTGACCACGAGTGATTAAATGAAACAAAATGGAAATTATTTTACACTTACGTGTTTGACATTTGGGGGGCGCAGTCCACCCAAAATCACATTGTAAATCCGTACAGCCATCGTCCTTACAAACACCGTCCCCATTTAAGCAGTGACATTGGAAAGAACAATTGGGACCCAAACGTCCAGAGGGACAATTCTGGGCTATGAAAAAAGAAACAAAGAAAAACTTGAAAATTCAACCAATATAGGTAATAATTGAACGAATAAAGAAAGAGAACTGGAAATGTTCAATTAAAAACAATTAAATAAACATTGTTTTTATTCATTCGTTTTCTACAGCTTAACTGCATTTTGCAGGTTATTTAAAGCCAGAAATAGGAAATAATAATGCTTTGTTTCGTTTTACGGCATATCAACTTCAATGGGTTAATATCTACAAGATTTTTATTACTTTTGGTGTTAAAAATGCATTACTGCGATATTTTAAACTTAAATTGATTTAATATTTGTTTTAAATCATATTAATTAAACTTTAAATCAGCTAATATTCCTCAAATAAAGTTTCAGAAGAGTATATTTTATTTTTGAAAGATTTTTAATAAAATGAATTACATTGTGATGACACTAAAAATGGTGGTAGAATCAGTGGTTTTAGCGATTTCAAAACAAAAAACTTCTTCCAGTCCATTTAAATTAGTTTTGAAATACAGTATTTTGCTTATTGGAAATATTAAATTTAATCTATTAGCTGGAAATTAAAACTGAAATAAAAACTTCAAGAAAGATTTTTAAAAATTCATTTTAAAACTTAAGTATCGCGAATCTGTGGAGGTACCTAGTGAAAAGAAATAGATTTATGCTTTTTCCAACGACATTACTGTTATTTACTATGCTTGGCTTAATTCTGGAACAAGGCCATATGCATGAAACCTCCAGTAAGGATCAGAACTCATTGCTAATGGTCAAAAGATTAGCTCGATAACCATTACCCCCACACGAAGTGTCCAAGGGCATTGGCAGGAAATAAATGAACTCGGCTCGTTGATTCCAAGTTCCGCGCACAGCCTATCAAAGGTTAGTATCAGGAATAATTTCAATATAGTTAGGAAGGAAACACAGTTGGGAAGAAACAAACAAAATTCAAAGAAAGAATAGATGGAAAGAACGAACGAAAGAAACAGATCCAACACTACTCTTCACCCTATTTGCTAGCCAAATACGACGATTTAAGGTCACAGTCTCTACTTGTTGGATTGATTCACATCAACAGCTGACTAAGGAGGGCTGGGAAAGAGATCCTTCCCTCTGAAGTCCGACATTTTATTTTTACTATTTTGTCCCAAGTAAGGCGATAAAAAAAACACTATATTGCAAGCGATTATTAAAAAGTTTCAATCTATTATATTCATAGATTTTTCAAAAATTGGTGCAGTCCAAAATTATTCGCCCCTTATGGAAATTATGAAATAATATTGCTCTATGGCAATTGTGTTGACCTGATACTATAAACATTCTGAAACGTAATGAAGAAGACAATATGTGAGTACCATGTACCCCGATAACTCATTCGTTCTGCAACTATGGTGAAGGCGGATGAACTTGACAACCATCTCAGAATGAAGACATTTGATGCGTACAAACAAGGTGATGGATATAAAACACTTTCCAAGCATTTAAATGTTCATAGATCGACATTTCGTAGAATTATCAAGAAGTAAAACGAGAATCATTGTGTTGAGAAAGAATTAAGGACTGGCAGAAAATGGTTAATTTCTGAGAGAATAAGGAAAATTATTAGAAATGTCTCAAATAATCCTCACTTAATGACAATGATATAAAGATATCAGGATTGAATGTATTGAAGAAAACTGTCACTAGAATCTTTCATCGAGCAAGGAAAACTCTCTTGTTTAAGGCTAACCGCCTAAAATGCAGATTAGCTTATGCTAAAAAGGTATCTAGAACATGGAAGTAAATATTGGAATTCTGTTTTATGGTCCGATGAAACCAAACTAGAAACATTTGATCACATGAACTCCCGTAATTTATCGAAGAAAGTGAATGAATCTCATAAACCAAAAATACCCTTCCTATAATTAAGCACGGTAATGGGAATGTTCTGCTCTGGGGATGTTTTGCTGCTTCTGGACCAGGAGAACTAGTGAGAGTACAGGGTATAGTGGATAACGAGCAGTATTTAGCTATACTTAAAAATAATATAAAAGAAAGGGCACAAAAGCCGTCTTTAGGACATCACTGGACGTTCTAACATGACAATGACCCAAAAAACACGGCACAACTTGTTAGAAAATACTTAGATGACAGCAAAATTAATGTATTGGCGTACCCCGCACAAAGTCTTGTCGTAAACCCCATTGAAAATTTATGGGCATACTTGAAGAAAAGAGAAAGAAGAGAAAGAAGTTCTTTGACTTTGGGAGGACTAGAAGCTATTGCCAAGGAAGAAGGGAGCAAAATGTCTATCAGTGTGTGTAGTAATCTTGTAAGGAACTATTAAAAATGAATAAAGGCAATAATCAAGAATAAAGTTTACACAATTGATTATTGTTGCAAGAGGGCCAATAATTTTGTCCTATGTTAAATGTTTTTTGTGTTTTTTTTTTCTTTTTTTTTGTATTATGGTTTGACATTAAAATAAAAATTGTGTTGTGGGCATCACTGACATTCTTGCAAATCCATTATTTCATCATCTGTGAAGAAATGCACATGAATCTTCCATGAAAATTTAAGGTATTTCAGCTTTATTTGTAATTATGGAGGTAGGGCTGAATAATTTCGTCCACAACTGTATATATATATATATATATATATATATATATATATATATATATATATATATATATATATATATATATATATATATATATATATATATATATATATATATATATATATATATATATATATATATATATATATATATATATATATATATATATATATATATATATATATATATATATATATATATAATTATATATAATATATTATATATATATATATATATATATATATATATATATATATATATATATATATATATATATATATATATATATATATATGATTTGTATATCCCTTTCTTATATAAGGGTGGTCTATTTTAAATACTTTAAAAGAAGTATTTAATACATATAAAACAACATTTTTATTATTTGCCATTAATAGATTGTTTCATGCAGAGCTAATTTTTGATAGATAGATAGATAGATAGATAGATAGATAGATAGATAGATATTGAACAGGCTTAGATAGATAGTCTTGGCAGGTGTACAGGATTTTTTCCGGTGATTAATACTGTTCGAATTGTTGACTCTTTCATTAATTTCTATTATGCACGTTACTAAACAAAATATAAGATAAATAACTTTTCAGCTTATCACAAGAGTCGTGGCCCACACATATTTCTGCAGGCAGATATTACAAATCAGTTGACGCTGTACCTTGGTACTCAAACATTTCGGCAGGATTGGGTGATTACCATGTAGTCTCGACCCATTTCTAATTTTCTATTAGCTGTTGCTAAGCTTCTCTAAAATGAAAATGTTTTTGAAGTGAAGCTAAATTATCAACAAAGGCAACGTTAGTCCAGACTTGTATCAAACAAAACAATAGATAAATGCATAATTAAGTCTAATATATAAAGCTCAGTGTTTGTATGTTCGCTGGAAAGTCTTAAAATTAATTGATATTCATTGTGTACGTGTGTGTCTGTGTGTGCGCGTAAATATTACATAAGATTGTGTCATTAAATACAGTTTCTTGTAATATCTATCTATCTAAGACTGTTCAATATCTATCTATCTATCTATCTATCTATCTATCTATCTATCTATCTATCTATCTATCTATTGCGAGTAATATAGAACATCAATACTGCGATACCAAATAGAAGTTTTTAAGGAAAATGGCAACAAATAGAACACTTGTACTTAGATTCAGAAAGAAACAGTTCAAATTCTGAGACGCGTAATGAGAAAAGAGGGCTTGGAGAATTTTATATTTACAGGACATAATGAAAGTAAAAACAAGAACTGGGAAACAGTTAATAATCTGCAACGAAGTAACAAAAGACAGGAAATTGTGGAGAGCCATATTCACACATGTTCTAAAAGAATACTGTATGTAAACGAAGTTATTCAAATAATGACAAAAGCCAGTTTATCTCCTAAAAGTGGTAAACACCTCAGCATTTAAAGCACAGCTAAGTAAACGCAAGTAAACAATATAAAAAAGAAAATAAGCAATCTTGATATTTTTAATATGTATAATTTGAAAAAATCTCGCAAAATGATAAACCATACCATATATTGTCATCCACAAACTGTTTCGCAGCTCATGAAAGTGGCTAAACATACGGTTGCCTCAAGCCGGGATCGAAACCCGGCTGATTTGGTATCAGTCCGAAACTCTACCCCTAAGTCATCGGCGCACGACATGGAAGAACGTGAATTTAGACGTATTTATTTTATGATAAACACGCCAGTGACTGGAGAACTCGATTCGTCTTAACGAAGAGTCTTGCGTCAGCATAGTCACTGTTTACAAATTCACTTTTCCCCTCGAGAGCTCAACCAAAACTATTTTTTCAGGAGGATATATATATATATATATATATATATATATATATATATATATATATATATATATATATTAAAAAGAAGAGGGGTGCCGCAAACGTTTTTGGTTGTAATGTGGATTTATTGAGAAAAAATATTATACTTTGTTTTACATAATTTCACGACACGTGTTTCTGGTCTGGTCTCGCAACCGTCTTCAGGTGAAAGTGGAGATTTTTACATATTATTAAAAATAATTAATTTTTCTTCATGTTCAATGTGGAATATTCTCGATATGAGACATTCTGTTTGTGTGTTGGCAATCCGAATTTTCTTTCTAGAATTGTCAATGAAGAGTTCTGCGTGAAGGGTCATAAAACAATTAAGGTTTGTCCAGCGAGTAGTTATCGGCATTTAATCTTTTAATGTTTTAGTGACCTCTATGTGCTCTTGGATCTGTTTCTATTTTGGCGTGTTCCTGTCAGCATGCGTGTATATATGCGTGCGTATATTTCCTTACTACGAGGAATTCGTAAACTTATTTGTACTTATACACGCATACACACACCAATTCCTGTTTGAATTATGGGAGTCAAAATGTAAAAAGAGGAAGAAAATCTCGGAATATCTTGGAAAGCAAGATAACCTGGTTAAAAGCATTACCAAGTAAAGAAAAAATTGGAAAATGAGACAAAACAAAAAATACAGTCCAAACTCACAAAAAACCCCAATACCCAACACAAAACAATCATCAGCAAATACAGAGAAAACCACCCAACAGAGTCAAAAACCCGAATCCCTACTACCCACACACAAACAGACCCACAAGGTAAGCACTCTAACTCATTCTACCATACGCAAACACATCCACAAACTAACTCACAAAGTGATTATCCTAACACACAAAGCAGGAACCCCAATACATACCACCACCACACGCATTCACACCCACATAAAAAATACAATTATGAACATACACTGAACAGCGCAAAAATAAACCTGTACAGACCACCACACCATAACACAAACAGTCAAAGATCAGAACACACACACATTCACACAACCAACTCTTACAAATACCACCTAGCACAACAAACCAAACCAGGCAACCATTACCTATATCCAGGAGTACAACCAGAATTTCACAAAAAAAGTTCTACACACAATCCACATACAATCAATACAAAACAACAAACCTAGGAACATCTGGAACAGGCCTCCCTAACAAAAAGCCAACACACCTATATAGAGCCATCGAGAAACAACAACCCCAATTTTACCAAGGAAACTCTCACTGGCTAGAAAACTCAAATGTACAGGAAGAAGGTATCTCTTAGAAAACCCAAGATATATTAAAAAGAAACAATCATTATTTTTTAGAAGCCCCAGTCCGAACAAGAAAACCCGTTTAGATGACACAAAACCCAAAATAATAAACCTATCTACATATACACTTACAAATGACGAAATCAACCTACTGAAATTGGGCCTAAAATTCTGTCCTGCTCCTAAAAGCAATATAGTAGACTTAAAAAAAGACATTAAGGAATTTGAACGCAAACTGAGACTAAGAGAAATATTTAACAATAGCGAAAGTAGTACAGATGAGTCACTAGTAAAAAACAAATCCAATTTATTCCCAAACAAAAATAACAATACCAATGAGATAAATATATTTTTGAAAAACTCTGGAACCTTGACCTACAGGAAAAATCCAAATCATTCGACAATCTCACATATAGACAAAGACTAGCCTTAGAGAACATTCGAAAAAATAATAACATAATTATATAAAAAGAAGCAGATAAAGGCAGCGCTATAGTAATCATGGACAGAACATACTATAAAACAAAAATTCTAGAAACACTAGAGGATAGGAACAGCTACAAAGTAATTGACACTAACATAGACAAAAACATTATAACAAAAATTACAAAACTCTGCACAACACATAATAAAATATTAACAAAAAAGAGAAGGATTTCCTAATAAACTTTGTACCAAAAACAAGTAATTTCTACGGACTACCTAAAGTTCATAAATCGAGTGAAATAAAAGCAGCTATACATACACAAAAATCTGAATACATTAGCATCCCAAACCCCAGTGACCTTACATTCAGACCCATAGTAGCAGGACCAGTCTGTCCCACTAGCAAACTCAGTAACCTAATAGACATAATATTGCAACCATATACTAAACAAATTAAAAGCCACATCAGAGACGATATCCATTTCCTTAGCTGCATACCACAAAAGGTAGATCCGGGAACGCTTATGGCAACTTTTGACATCAGTAGCCTATACAGTAACATACCCCATGAACTAGGAAAAAAGGATCTCATTCTGGATTGAAAAACATCCAGAAATACTACATCCGAGATTCACTAAAGAGTTCATTATCGATAGTATAGACCTAATTCTAAACAATAACACCTTTGAATTTGACAACAAAACTATATCCAAACCCTAGGTACTGCGATGGGGAACAAAAATGGCACCAACATATGCCACCCCTAACATTAGCTTACCTAGAAGAAAACCTCTATGAAAAGATAGAACAAATATATGGGACAAATATAAAGACCCAATTCACTAAATCTTGGAAAAGATATCTAGATGATTGCTTCATCTTTTGGAAATCATCATGGGGTGATATTAACCAATTCCATACACTACTTCAAAACTTACACCCAAAAAATCAAATTCACGCAAGAATATAATTTTAACGAATTACCATTTTTAGATATACTCATTAGAAATAAAAACAACCACATAATCACAGATATCTACCACAAACCCACAGACACCCAACAATACGTTCATTTCAAGAGCCATCACCCAAAAAGCTGCCTAAAATTCATCCCCTATTCCCTAGCACGTAGAATTTGTACAATAGTGACTGATAAACATCTCCGAAAAATCCGCTTAGAAGAACTACATAAAACTCTCAAGAAACGAGGCTACCCCACAACACTAATAAACAAAGGTATTGAACTCAAGGAAAAGAAATTCCTCTAGACCAACTTAGAAATAAAAGAAACGTAACGTCGAACAAACTCTAGCATATGTCTCAACGTACAACAAAAACAACCCAGAAATATTCCCAGAAATCACAAAAATCTAGATTTACTTAGCAAGAATAATAAACTGAATAATATACTAAAAACAACCAAAATAATTAAGAGCAAACGCCAATCTAGAAACCTAAAACACATATTAACCTCATCTAAATTTAGTCAACACAAAATACAGGAGTCACAAAATGCAACAAAAAAGATGTGGAGTTTGTGACATCATTATAGAAGGAAACTCCTACACTTTTGAAAACCCAAAAAAAAACATTCACAATAAACAAAAACTTAAACTGCAACTCCAAAATGTAGTTTATGCACTTAAATGCACAAAATGTAAGAAGTCATATATAGGCATCAGCCAACAACTGAACAACAGGGTCTCCCTACACAAAAGCAATATAAAATTGACAGACAACAGAAAACTTTTTGTATCACAACACATTTTCAAATGTAACCAGGGTAAGTTTAATATCATGCCGATATATCAAACAGACAATTACTCGTATCTACAAATACAGGAAAAAACTTTATAGACAAATTCAAACCCGAACTGAATAGATCGTAACCCCCAAAAAAAAAAAAAAAAACATGCACACAGGGTGACCAAATACAATGATCGCTCACATACATGGACGCACACTCATATACGGGAGACACGAGGAGAGATATATATATGTGTATGTACACATACATACATTTATGTATGTATATGCGGATGTTGACAACTTAAGAAGTACGTGTGTGTGTGTGTGTGTGTATGTATGTGTGTGTGTGTGTATGTGTGTGTACTGGTTCCATGTAGCTTGGGAAATATGTGTGTATATGTGTGTGTGTACTGACTACTTGTGGTGGGATAGTGTGTATGTGCGTGTGTGTGTATGCGTGTATAAGTACAAATAAGTTTACGAATTCCTCGTAGTAAGGAAATATACGCACGCATATATACACGCATGCTGACAGGAACACGCCAAAATAGAAACAGATCCAAGAGCACATAGAGGTCACTAAAACATTAAAAGATTAAATGCCGATAACTACTCGCTGGACAAACCTTAATTGTTTTATGACCCTTCACGCAGAACTCTTCATTGACAATTCTAGAAAGAAAATTCGGATTGCCAACACACAAACAGAATGTCTCATATCGAGAATATTCCACATTGAACATGAAGAAAAATTAATTATTTTTAATAATATGTAAAAATCTCCACTTTCACCTGAAGACGGTTGCGAGACCAGACCAGAAACACGTGTCGTGAAATTATGTAAAACAAAGTATAATATTTTTTCTCAATAAATCCACATTACAACCAAAAACGTTTGCGGCACCCCTCTTCTTTTTAATATACATACTTTTCTCTCGTTGGAACCACTACAACATATTTCCTTTATATATATATATATATATTAATAGTAACGTTCATTCAGTACAAGGTCGGGGGGACATTCAAGGTAGAGGGTTATGTTAAGGGGCAGTTTATATACATAGGAAGGGAAGATAACGAGTAACACTCGACTTGAACAGGATAAGATTGTAGCGATCGGGGGAACATCCTCTTGAGAGTGAGTTCCACAGAACAATGGTTCAAGGGAAGAAGCTGTTCGAATGAACTTCTCACCAATGAAATAAGGAGGGAATCTGGGTAGCTTGCTACAATGTAAGTGACATGGCCAGTCCTAGAAGGTTAGTCCTGGCGGAACCAAGGAATGCAATTCGACCGAGCACTTTCCATGGAAGTAGCGATAGATTAGTGAGAGGCGCACCACATTAATTTCGCGTAAATGCATTTTGTTTTTGTTTTTTATTTTGTCGACTGCACAGTATAGTAGGGTCAGTTGGGCACCGTCTGTGAAATGAGAAAAAGAACACTATAACGCAATTCACTCCGCCAGAAATTTGGAAACGGCATGCTGTATTGCTTGGCATTTGTATCGGAAGCTCCAATACGAACATTCATTTCAGAGTGTTTGGGTGTCAATCTGAGGACAGTGGAAAAGATTCGGAAAGAGTTAGATGAGTCTAATGGTGATTACGAAGGTACAGTAGTTCGAAAAACTCACTTTGATCGTTCTGATAAGAAAAGAATCCCGAATTGGTTGGTGAGGATCTCAGACTCAACACTAAGGCCTACATCAAGTGCCTTGAGTAGTTAGTGCTGCCCTGGGTCAAGAGGGTGGCTGGTGGTAGACCCTGTGTCTCGCAACAGGACTCTGCACTATGCCACACAAGCAGGGGAACCCAGTCATGGCTGTCAGACAATTTCTGCGACCACATCACCCCTTATATCTGACCACCTAATCCCCCAGACTGCAATCCACTTGATTATTATGTGTAGGGTGCAGTCGAGCGAGAGACCAAAAAGCTTCCCCGTAACATCAAAGATGAATTGAAGGCAAGGATTATGGCAGCATTCACCAACTTAAGCAAGGATAGCGTCCAGAAGAGTTGCAGGAGACCCCGAATACTCTATAGTATTCCAAGATATTTTTGTGCAATTCTGGCTAATATATCTGTTAAAATGAGACATCAGTGTTATTTTCATTTTTTTTTTTTGTGTGTGATTTAGACGACAATTTATCCATCGCACTCTGTAGGCCTACAGAAGGATACTGAAAATAAGCATGTGAGAAACGAAGTTTTAAGGAAAACGACGCTTTTAAAAAAAGGCGCTTATATTTAGAATCAGAAAGAGATAATAAAGAAGGAGGGCTTGGAAAATTTGACACTCACAAGACAAACAGAGGGAAGCGGCAGATGGAAGAGTGGCAGGGAATAAAATTTTTATAAATGATCCACGGGCCAGTGCCGGTCAGCGGCCTGATGGTTGGGGACCCTTGTTTTAAATGTATCAGGTTCAGCTCTAACTGAATATTTGATTAGGCTTACGGCCATATCACGTTGAAACACCGGATCCCGTACGATCACTGAAGTTAAGCAACCTTGGGTCTGGTTAGGGCCTAGATGAGAGACCGCTTGGGAATATCAGGTCTTGTAACCTTGAATGTATGGATAGTGTAATGGATAATGGCTCGGAATTGTTAATTCGGAGAGTCGATTTTCAATTCCAGTTGGATTCGTTATATTTACTTATGTACAAATACCGTTTGGAAATGTATGAATCTACCTCTTCTCCCCCAGCTATGGGTTAATTAATGTATATCACTAAATCATTATTATCTAAAAAAAATCTTACAATCTAAAAATATTTTCTGACTTTAAATGACCTGCAAAAGGTTGATTTGCCCCAGAAAACGAATCAATCAATCAATGAGCATTTGATATGTGCCCATTCTTATAGTCCAGACATGTCGGTGGCTGTTGGGCTTAAAGGTAATTAGCCCATAATTTTTTTTTTTTCTTTGTTTATTTTTATTTTATTTTTTGTTTGCATATAACATTCTGGGGTCATATACTTTTTAGTTGATGTGCACATTTCTTTTTTTATCTTCGATTTAACTCTGATGAGAGAGAACCGATAAACCGGTTTAGCTGTTTTTAATCGTTATTATATTTTGATATTAATATTTTATTGAACTGACAAAGATACTATCAGCATGAGTAGATTAGTCAAAACTTTCAATAATTTTGGTGGCCCTGAAAATGGCTATTATTATTATTTTTCATGTCAAGGGACATAATTCATAATTTTGTTTTTTGATCATCCATAGAATAAAAAAAAATGAAATATTTCTAAAATAAAAAATAAAACTCTTTTAAAAATAGTTAACACTCGAAAATGGCATTAAACTTTAGATTTTTCGATTCTTCAAGCATCTTTTCACAAACAAATACATCGAAGTTTTTTTTTTTTCTTGTAGAAGCAGAAAATATACAGAATATTTTATTAAAAATGCGTATACTTTCCACAAAAATAATGTAAAGTTTAGGACCCTATTACCGATGTGTTCACAGCCGATATGGAGATTTTCAAAGCGTAGCTTATATGTGGCACAAGACCAAAAGAATAGGGTACCCAATGAGGATCGAACTCATTACTCGGTCATAATCGTTCCTAAACATTACGCTGCACCGAAGCGCACTTTGTTCACAGTCGATATGAAAGACTATTTTAAAAAGGATATAACACCTTCGGCGATTTTGATTTGTAAAAAATTCTAAAAATAGGAACATCACCAAAAATTAACTTATTAACCACAAGTTAATTAACTGACTTAAAAGATACGTCCACAAAAGGAAGAAAAAAGTAAGACTCACAAATAAAATAAAAGATGATAACGTTTATTAGTTAAATAAATGCTGATAATTTCAATGAAATCCAACAATTCCTTGAATTTTGGTAAATTTGAAAAAAATGAGGCGGGTACATATCGAAGGTGCTCATAATTTTGGAGGGACCTTAAAATTTAATAATTTAAATCAACTCTAAAAATTTAATGTAGATACTTTTTTTTACCTCGTCACAAATTTAAATTTTATCACTAAAGCACGCATATCGACCAAAGCAAAGGCAGATACATTTTCAATTTGTGATGACATCAAGACTAAAAACGATACAGCCCCTTATAATATATAATTCACACTTACCTGACACCCAGTGCCCACTACAACAGATCAACGTTATTATTACAACTCGAAGATGAAGGCATTCCCAATATTTCCGCATGGCATATCATACACACTTTCATTAAATAATTTCCAAGGTGGTACAAAAATGATTTGACTAAGTTAAAACTGGATAAAGTTTTTAAAATACGGTCTTAAATAATTGCAGTCGCTACTGCTGCTGCTGCTATCGAGGATATTATTCTTATTGTCAATGTCAACACTTGTTCCAGCAAACAACATAGATAGACTGACTGCTAGCTGACAACGTTGGTCTCTTCTACGATTGGTGTTTTCTGCTTGCTCGGTAAGTCGAATATTAATCAAAATGTGTAATTTTCTGACTAATTAAAGCTCTAGTGCCGTTTGCTTTTTTCAGATACTAGACCGATTGTCGTAAACTCTGAATTGTACCGATTCATTGCTTAGAAAAAATGTCTACTAAAATCATTTTTAAATTATTTGTTAACTTTTTATTTGGTTTCTTTAGAGTCGTCACTTTTTTATTGTTTATGTTTGAAATATTTTACAAGTACATACAATTCACGAATAGATGAAAACCAACTGTACATAATTTTATTTTTGATTAAGATATACCGGCTTTGTTATCACATTATCAAATGTCACCTACAAATATATATATATACTAGCAGTAGAGCCCGGAGTTGCCCGGGGATGTAACAGTAAGAGATAGATCAAATATCGACCATCATAAAGACTGAAAAATAAAATTGACAAAGATTATTGTTTAAGGTTGACGGACACGCATGTCTTAATAAGTTTTTTTTTTTTTTTACGAATTGGTCAAACCCAAACTCAAACAGAAACATTGTTTTCAATCATTATGAGTCTACCGAATGAATAGAATTTTATTATAAACAATTGTCTTGTAAATGGAATTTTTAAAGCATTCTGAATGTAAATAAAGAAAAAAGTGTGCAAGATAATAAGAAATACTACCTGCAAAAAACACGTGGATGTTTGTTTTATCGGCTGAAAAATGTAAGAAATCCGATCCCATATATAAAGGAACACACACACACACACACACACACACACACACACACACACACACACACACACACACACACACACACACACACAAACAAACAACCTGGGTTTTTTAACCTAAGTCACTCCACGGAATCACTAAAACATAGAGCATAGTCTGAAGAAAAAGACGCTAAAGTTTATGAAAACAAAATTTTATCGTCAAAATGCTTATGTTTTTATGAAAAGGATAGACTAAATTTTTTTTTAATTATTTTTTAAAATTTTTCCATCTTTTTAGAATATTCTAAATTTTCATTTAAAACCGTTGTTTCTCTTTGTCGCAACAAGGGGTTTTAAATAACATAGATAATTTTTAGCGCGTTTTTTTTTGTATTTACACACATTAATTTGGAAAATCTTGCAAAAATAAAAATAATTGTCAGATGTTAATGAAACTTTCAAAAACTATTCACAGATGATCGAAATTATTATATAAATGGTTTTTTTTTATTAAAGTCATGGCAGAAATATTTTTTTTATATTTATTAACACCCCCATAACTAATTTTATGAAAAACTCTAGAAATTCGAGACCATCGGTTTTAGTGATTACAATAGTTAAAAGCACAAGGCTTTGAAGAATGCAAATCATGTATTTTTTTGTTTTTTTTTTTTTTTTTTGGCCAACGTACCTGAAAATCAGCTGTGAATTGTAACATACAAAACTCAATAAAACAAATATATTATTTAGTTTCAAATGCTTTTATTTGTTTTAATTTGTTTTTATGAATATGGACAATATTTTCTGGAAGCAAAAAAATTTTTCAATGAAAATTGAATTTTAATACAATTATTTCTTATTTCTTTAATTTTAAAAGATTTTAAAAAATGTTTAAATTGAATTTTAAAAATATTTTAACATTAGTTAAATGCAACATCAACCTTTCAAAATGTCCGTGTGAGATTGTCATTGTCTAGCGCTTTGAAAATTGTATAATTTGGACCAATCAGATTAGCCAAGGTAATTAAGAAATGTATTTTTTGTGTTTATAGTCGGATAGTAATTATCAAGTACGGAAGACCAACCAGAATACAATTTAGTTGCATTATTTGAGTTCAGCACTGTTCTCCGCTGTTAAGCCCTTTACTTTTTGCGAAACACGTATGGAGAAGTTAATTTGAGTTTTCAATTTCAACTGAGAAGGGTACCTACAAGTAACAGTATCATCTTATGAAATTTAACTACTGCTAAACTTTAATTTATATGATCTTATTTTTTATATTAATCTCAGTTATGACCTTTTTCCATAAATGAAATATCAAAATTAATAATAAAATGAATGGAAATACAAATAACACAGTAAAATGTAATAAATGTACATAAAATTATAGTATTTTATGTACACTTTGATAAATTTCATAAGAAAGGTACCTAAATTAATTAGATACCTTTTTTCTTATGAAATTTAATCTCACTATAAACAGTCTTATTTTTTAATTTCTTTATATTTTCCATAAAGCATCGTAAACGTAAAAATGAAAGCTAAGTACAAAAAAAAAAATAAAAAATAAAAAATAAAAAATTAGAGCGCTGAAAGTTGTCCTTAAAAGTAACGAGGTAAATAATTTGTTCACTTAAATAATTTCACTTCCTTCCATCCGTAGAAAGAATTACCCTCCCGTAAGTTATCTAAACGTCATGAATGTGCCTTTCGTCAATCGTCAAGCGACGTGAAAGATTATGACCTGCTTTGTTTTATTTTCAAATTACATTTTTTCGTCGCAGAATCTAAGTTAAGCTTGGTTCAAAATATTTTAAATAAACAGTATAATATCTGTTTTTATTAAAATCAGTTTTGAAAAAAATGATAATTGATTTTTAAAAGAATATCAAAATAAGATTTTAATCTTTTTTATCAAATCGAAAAAAATGATTAAAAATGATTGATTATCTGTCCTTTTTTTTTACCAAAACAAAAAAACTATATTTTTAACGAAAATTTCAGACGTGCTAGGAACGATTAAAAAATGTAAAAAAAATACTCCCAAAATACTTTGATCTTTCCTCTTTAATAATAATATGAACATTAGACGATAAAATTTTGTTTTCGTCAAGTTCGGCGTCTTTTTCATCATGCTATGCTCTTTTGTTTACATTTTCGTGGGTGAGTTGTCCCCCTTTCATTCTCACGATGTGTCTTAATCGTGTTTTCAAATTGATTTTCTTAAAAAACAACTGTGTTTTTCCCATTTTCGGCGCCGTTAGAACCACCAAAAGGTAATTTTATGTAGTCCTGTGAAGTTTTGTTGAAATCGGCTAAAAAATGTAGGAAATTCGATCCAACATATAAACGTTAACACACACACACACACACACACACACACACACACACACACACACACACACACACACACACACACACACAACCTGCGTTTTATAATAAGTAAGATATATGACATTTAATGTAACTTCACATACACAAAACACACAGGCACACGTGATTTTTGTATATCACTTTTATATTGTATACAAGGGTAGTCTATAAAGACGTTAAAAGAGCGTAAATACATACAAAATAACATTTTTTATTATTTACTAAGGCCATACATATGGCAAGGTGATGACACTCAAATTTTAACAAAAGTTTTCCTTCATAATATCAGCGGTATAAGAAATATTGTTTGAAAGTTTAAAAAATTACGCTTTTTCAACTAACCATCTGTTGTATTTTTAAATTTTCTCAATTTTGGTCTAGTTTTATTAACAACTACAGTGTAACCCGGATATAAGAGAGTTGTCGGGACCGGAGAAGAAGTCTCTTATATCCGGGTTTATCTTATATCCGGGTTTGGTCTATTTTATATACATTAACACAGGCTCTAATTTGGGACCAGAGAAAATCTCTCTTATATCCGGGTTTCTCTTATATCCGGGTTTCTCTTATATCCGGGTCTCTTATATCCGGGTTACACTGTATTACAATTTGAATTTTTCACATGTACTATTCTTTTTTTAATAAACATTGATATAATAATTTTGTACAATAACAACATGTCCGTTGAACAAAAATTGTTTTAATAACTTTTGAACCTTTTCCCAAAATATACGTTTGTATTTCAGCTGCATTCACAAAAAATATTCTTTTCTTATAATCTCAACTCGAGGTTGCTTAACTTCGGTGATCGTACGGGATCCGGTGTTTCAACGTGATATGGCCGTAAGCCTAATCAAATATTCAGTTAGAGCTGAACCTGATACATTAAGGCAAGAGTAACCAACCACCAGGCTGCGGACCAGTACTGGCCCGTGGATCATTTATAAAAATTTTATTCCCTACCAAATCCAAGTTCCTGTGCCAGACACACAAACTTAGGAATAGTAAAACATAATAATAGGCGAAAAATTCGCGAGTATTCTTGATTATTTGAAATATAAGTTACGCGCGTAATGAATATTTAAAAAATAAATAAAAAATAAAAAGCTAACCACTGTTCTGTTTTATAAAACTTAAATTCTTTTAAATCGGGGAAACTTAAAATCTTTTTTTGTGTGCTACTGTTGAATATTATCTCAAAATGTTCAAAGGGCATTGTGTGACAGCCTGTCGTGGCAATTATAATGAACAAAATAATGTACGGATACCTCGTTTCTTAAAATATCAAGATTATAAAGAAAAAGATGATTAAAGGTAATACCAAGAGCTAACATCTCTAACCACCCAGACACTGTTGTTTGTTATAGGCATTTTCCACCTGGTTATAAAACTGTTTGTTCAGAGAAAAGCACAACCTAAAAATTCTCCATCAATATTCAATAATTTGCCATCAAGAGTGTTACTGAATCCTTTACCAAGGAAACCAAGGACAACAAAAAAAGTTCCACTTCTGTGCAAAGTGTGAAAACTGATGAGTTTGCACGTTTCTTAGAAAATGATAGAATTGAGAATTTTACAAATTTGTCTACTGATATTGACCATTATGATTTTGTACCAGCGGTTACCTGCTACAAATCAAACAAACAACAGTTCATCCAGTCTTCTCATTTTTTTCACTAGAGGTATTCCGATTTTGAAAAATCTTTGAAAACTTGACATTTGAATGTTACCATGAAGGTATACGCACACGCATTTCTTCCCTATTAAAAAACAGAATGAATATGTTTCAACGTTGGTATCAAATTGAGGAAGCAATTCATTACCTTGGTAAGTTGAAAACTGCACGAAGGAAACAGGTTTTGAGACAACGTAACGAAGTTATGTTACCACGAATAGTAGGCAAATTTACGAATTGGAAATTCTTGTCAGGGTATTCGAATATTTTGCTACATCTCAGTCTCTTTATAATAGAATTCGAGATGATTACAAATTACCCAGCGTGAAAAGTCTAGGAAATATGACATCAAAATTTTCGAAGGTAGATGATCTGAATTTTCTTGGTAATTTTGTTTAGCAAAATGTCAAATGAATAGAAAAAAGTATCATCCTAGTTGATGAGGTTTATGTTAAAGTGAGCTTGCAATACCAAGGAGGAAACTTTGGTTTTGCCAAAGATTCTGAAGAGGCAATAACAAAAATAGTATTTTGTATTATGATCAACTTTTTACATGGTGGATCAACATTTTTTTTATTAAGATGATCCCAATTGCCAAACAAAATTCGGAATTTTTGTTTCAGAATATTAGAAATGTTGTTGGTTTAGTCAATCATTTGAAAGATCATGAAATTGCAGTTATTTGTGACAATAATCGAACCAATCAAGCTTTTTTTTAAGAAATTTGATACTGTTGCAAATAAACCTTGGGTTACTAAAATGGTTTATATTTGCTTTTCGATTATGTACATATATTTAAAAGAATCCTCAATAATTGAATAACTGAACTTAGTTCAGAATTGCTGTTTTATTCTAACGATAAAGAAATGACAGCAAAATGGGAAATTGTGAAACAATTTTTTACGCATGTAAAAAAAATCAATTTGTTAAATTATCAAAACTAGCAGAAATCGCGTTTCTTCCAAAACCAGTTGAAAAACAAAATGTTTTCCACTGTTTGAAAAGGTTTTGTGATGAGACTGTAACTGCAATGAAAACTCATCCATTATTACAGGATGTTGAGACAAGAGAAACTGTTACTTTCATCGAAGTAGTTTTAAAATTTTGAAAAATAGTGAGTTTAAAATGATCCATTGAAAAGAGTGGTATCACATTGAAATAATGGAAATTTGGCATTTCCTGCAAATTTTGGAAGTATAGCAAAAGGAGGGGAAAGCAAGCAAAGAGAATGAAATCCTTCACAAGAGACGCTATTATGGCTATCGAGTATAAATGGTTTAATTGATGTTTACAGACACTTACTTGACAGTGGGTTCAATTTTGTCATTTTTGGAGAATTTACCAGCGACTATCTTGAAACTGAATTTTCTAAACTGAGACAAGGTTCTGGCAGTACTTATTTTATTACAGTACAAAGTATTATTCAGAAATTTCATATTAAAAAAAAAAAAATTACTACTCCGGTTGAAAGTTGATGTTAGAGAGTATAGCCATGATCCAGGCCATAATTTCTCAAAATGTGAATATCTGTTGGATTAATTGACATGCCAAACATTTGATCATCTGTCAGACCTAGAAACTGGTATCCCTAAAGATATTAAAATGTCGCTTTTTTATATATCAGGATATATCACACGACAATATCCTCTTACAAAGGAGGAAATGTTCATTGGTACTGCTTTTTATTATCATGAGTATAGTCGTTTTTTGAAAGAAATAGATCGTGGTGATTTAAATGTTCCACTGGATACCACTGTTCAATGGGTGTTTTACTGTTTTATAATGTTCAATGCTGTCAAATCAAAGGTTTGCAGAAATTCTTTAACAAAAATCTTATGTTGGTATCAGAAAATCATCATTTCCTTACAAAGATAGTGCATGGAATTAGTCAAATATTCAGTGAATTTTTCTGCTTAGTTTAATCGTCTACAAGACCACACTAGAGATGTGGATTTTAATTTTCGTTTGAACTTTGTTTTTAGATTATTTTACGATGTGAAATGAAGACTATAGCCAAAATGTTGTGTTGAAAATAATCAAAATGAGAACAGTCTAAATGTTTGGTTATCCCATTTGAACAAATTATGTTTCTGTGTTTGATATTATCAACGAGTACGGATCGTTTTTCTTTTAACCACAATATACAAGTCATGATCTTTTGACACAAGTACAAATTCTATAAAAAAAATCAAATGGAAATAAAAATCGCTCCTTGAAATATTATGCATTTTGCACTTGTTTATTTAAAGTTACTTGTCTCTTCATTTATAGGAATTCATTAATAATCATCAAATTTACCAATTAGCTCATTGTGGTTCTTGCTTTGGTATGTAAAACACTCAAAAACATGAAACTAAACTCATGAGGAAAATTTTCCCTTTGCAACTGCTATGCTAAAGGAAATTCACATCGCCCCCCCCCCAGTAAGAGATCCCAGTTGCATGATCACCTTGCTTGTTATAGGTAGGGCCTTGTTATTTACCCATTAAGAGACTGTTTCACACCGTGCAATTTTTAGATCGGTATATAGATAGATAGATAGATATTGAACAGGCTGATATAGATAGATAGATAGATAGATAGATAGATACTAAACAGACAGTCAGTCAGTCAGACAGATAGATAGATAGATAGATAGATAGATAGATAGATAGATAGATACTAAACAGTCAATCTGACAGATAGATAGATAGATAGATAGATAGATAGATAGATAGATACTAAACAGACAGTCAGATAGATAGATACTGAGCAGATAGATAGATAGATAGATAGATAGATAGATAGATAGATAGATATTAAACAGACAGTCAGTCAGATAGATAGATAGATAGATATTGAACAGGCTGAGATAGATAATAGATATATATATATTGAACAGGCTGTGTGCTACAGTCTTTTTTGGCAACCAGTCTACTGCAGAAAGAAACTGCAACCTACTGCGGGAAATCTTTTGTATAGTCATTCATGAATCAAAAGAAACATGATCGCTCATGACACTCGACTTCAACATGGGACGTGTCAAGTTTCAAGATCGCTTGAGGCGTGAAGCTGACAGTTATTGTATAGTGCCGATTTCGATGTTCACACTCTAAATCTAAAAAGTGTCCATCTTCGCTACTATTTCCGCATCAATATAGCGTTCTTACTAAATATTAGTATATTTAGGCATTTTACTAAATATTAGTATATTTAGGCATTTGGCCTTGTGCGACATCTAAACGACGCTTACTAAATCGATCTAAACTAGGCTTAGTACAGAAATCTTTTGTTCAAATATGTTTTATTAAATAGAACGGAAATGGCGTGTAGCTTAAACCTTTTGGTGAATGTCTCATGGTCGTTTGATGCTAGGTGGAAACTTGAAAAAAAATTGTCAAAATTAGGTTACCGATATATATATATATATATATATATATATATATATATATATATATATATACTTAAAGTCTGTGATTGCGTGCGTGTGTTTGTGTGGTGCGTCCGTCGGCACATAATGATTTAAGTTTATTTGATTTAAGTGAAGATTTAAAAATACGAGTTGCTTATACAGTAAGTTTTTTTATTTCAACTTTCTTCAAGCAGACATTTTTTTAAGGTAAAGACAGACACAAAGAGATCCCGCTTTGCCGTTTCGTCCAGTTGTTTGTAGAGTAATTATTTATATTTAAGCTTTCTTTAAACAAACAATAATTTAAATATTGAAAAAAAATATGTTTGCTATATTTAAAAAATATTTTCAAATGAATATGATTTTAAAATATTTTTGACATATTAAACCTTAATGCAAGAAAATAAGGAAAAGATCATCAGCCTACAACAATCAATCAAAAACCTGCAAACTTTGCTTGGAGGAAAAATAGCTATTATTACCTTCCCAGACCATAATAAGTTACTAAATAAATGATCTGAGCTCATCTCAAAATGCAGACATGAAAACAAATTTTTACTACGTTACTTAAAAATCGAAAACTGAAATGAATAAATGCAAATAAACAAAATAATATAAAAAACAAGTAAAATAAATTAACACAAACAAATAATAAACAAACCACTCCCATTAGAATAGACGAAATAGAATAAATAAAAATTTTAAAAAAATAAAATACATAAAAAACAAATAAAATAATCAACCCAAATAAATAATGTAAATAATAATAAACAAATTAATAAACCAGTCCCGCCAAAACAACCGTTAGAATACACTACAACAACCAATCCAAAAATTGAAAGTGCAAATAGCTATAACTGCTATATAACGATAAAAAACATCACTACGTTACTCAAAAATCGAAAACTAAATAGAGTAAACAAAATATACAAAATAAAAAATAAATAAAAAACAAATAAAAATTAATCCAAATAAATGAACAAATTAACAAATCGCACCGCTAAAATAATCGTTAGAACTAATAAAAGTACGCATAAATAAGCAAAAACAAGTAAAAATAATCAATCCAAATAAATTAATTAATTAAACCTGAACCAAAATAACAGGATAGATTTCGGCAAGCAATCTAAACATTGGACGAATCTTTATCTTCTCAGACCAAAACAAACTATTAATTAAGCGACCTAAGCAAATCACCATCCAAATTTTTACTACGTTAATAAAACATCAAAAACCGAAAAGAATAAATAATACAAAATGAAAAGGAAAAACAAATAAAATAAATTAACCCAAATAACAGTTTCTTTTCTCGCACTTCCAAACAGTGGAACTCCTTTTCGCTTAATTGCTTCCCTGATAATTACAATCTTCAAAAATTTAAATGCAACGTCAATTACCATCTTCTGTTGTCTTGAACCCCGTACATCTTTTATCCTTCCCTCAGTCACCCGTTTACTCAGTCTGTAAGCCCCTGCGTACTAGTGGCACTCCCAACTTGCTTGGGGTGAAAAAATATATATATATATATATATATATATATATATATATATATATATATATATAATTCATCATTTACTCGCTTTCATTTATCAGATATTAAATTACGTGACTTAGCACCTTCCGTAGCCATTCAAAAAAATAAATCAATAAACTTAATGTAATTAATGGTGAACTCACTTCGCTAACAGGCATTAACTCATTGACCACTCGCTGAACGCTTGTTTTTATTAATTCTACAATGGATTAGATGTTTGGTCCATATTGCTTGCAAGAACTTTTGGTAAAAACATTTACCATCCTCAGATATAGATGTTATTTTTTCTCACTTTCAGCTCATTTCGAGTAAAATTCCAAGACGAAAATGAATGTGATATTTATCGAAAGATGTTTTATTAAAGAATGTGTGATATTGACAATTAAGAATTTTTTGAACATGCTGTAAATGCGACCCTAGATTTTTGAATATTATAGTAATGTAGTAATTCACAATTTCTATTATTGTAAGTGTTTTTTTCCGTTGACGTAACATAGATCATTGGTTCAATAATTAGAACAATGTTTAGAAGATTTCAGAATTTTTCTTCTGTTAGCGAAGAGAGTTCGTCATTAATTAAATTAACTTTATTGATTTATTCTTTGAATGACTATTTTACAATATTAATTAAGCTGCACTATCTTTAATTTAAAAAAGGTTCGATCTGCAGTTAAAAAAAATTCTGAAATCTTCTAAGACATTGCTCTAATTATTGGATGTTTGACAAACATCATTGCTGATGTTTCTAGCTGAAGTTCAGTAGGAGTTTCGAAAAGCTGAAAGGAGCTGAAAAGTAGTATTAAGTTTCATCCTCCTCCTCCATTCATATCATAACCTCATTCAGTAACCTCTTCAAGGAAAGGGCCAATCGTTATCTAGCCTCCTTATCCTCACAGTCTTTACTTTCAACCACCTCCTCATCCTCCTCCTCCATTCATATCATAACCTCATTCAGTAACCTCTTCAAGGAAAGGGCCAATCGTTATCTAGCCTCCTTATCCTCACAGTCTTTACTTTCAACCACCTCCTCATCCTCCTCCTCCATTCATATCATAACCTCATTCAGTAACCTCTTCAAGGAAAGGGCCAATCGTTATCTAGCCTCCTTATCCTCACAGTCTTTACTTTCAACCACCTCCTCATCCTCCTCCTCCATTCATATCATAACCTCATTCAGTAACCTCTTCAAGGAAATTATATTACCATTGAATCAGAATCTTAAAAGATTTAAAAACTTGATAAATTATTTTAATTAAATTTTAAATAAAAATGAAAACAAATCTTTAAATATTCATTATTGATTGAAAAAAATTTAAGACAATATTATATTTAATATATCTTATTCATAAAAGCAATTAAAAGTTGTTCTAATTAAATATTGTCTTAGTTTTATTCATTTTTTTATTTTACGATTCAGAGCAGCTTTTCCGTAAGTCGGGGTCCTGTTTCACAAAAAAAAAAAAAAATTGCTGATTTAAATTCTCTAAGTTCTGCTTTTAACTAATATAAACATTAAGCTTTACACCAATAAATTTCTAGAATTATCATAAAATTAAATAAGTGGTGTGTAGCAGATATAAAAAGAAAAAGATTTTCTAAGAAAAACATTTCTAAATTTCATTCATTTGTGAATAAGTCCTGAAAGTTCCATTAAAATCCAACAATTATTTGATATGAAGGTTTGAAAATTAAGTTCAAATAAATAGATAGATAAATAGATTATTCCAGGATCATTTTCCAACTTATTCAAGATGATCTTCGCCTTCTATAACCTTCTAGCTTTCTGTCCTGGAGAAACACGGTGCCTCACGCGTACGTAGGATATCACGTACGATTTCATTTTCAAGTTTTTTTCACTGCTGTTTCACTGCTATTGACATAGCTAAAACTCCCCTCTCAAATGCGAAATGTCTTATGGATTAGGTTTAATCTTTTCTAATTGATCTCCATAGCTCTAAGTTGAAATAATCATCCATCTTCCTGTTGTGACCTCCTGATTCAGTTTTTATCTCTACTTTTCCCTCTTTTTAAAACTTATTCACCGTTCTCTTGATGGTTCTTGAATGAATTTTGAAGATGGAAGCTAGCGTATGAATGTTGGTACCATTACTGAAGGCCTGAATAATTTTTCCTCTCGCCATTGCTCAGTAGGGCTGACACAAAACGATTTTAACCTGTTCTTGTTCTAGCTTAATAACTCAAAGGGTTTTTCATTGATTCTTACGACAAATGGTGTCAAGATGTCAAAACGTCTTATCTGAAAACCTGGAAAAAAGAAACTCAATTAGTTTAGTGTTTTTTTTAGATATTAAACATTTTGTGGGATGGACAGTTATGCTGTAACACGATTTGGACAATTTTGCAGTTACACCCGGTATATATATATATATATATATATATATATATATATATATATAAATGACGATAGGAAAACTGTAGTTATTGCTGAAATTTTTTCGTCCAATGGGGACTTTCTCAAAGTTGCTTTTTGCTTTGATAAAGTCCACATTGGAATGAAAATGCATCAACAACTACAATTTACTATTGTCATTATATTTATAAATATTGTCTTTTCTACAGTTTAACTCTGAGAAATTTTCATATATATATATATATATATATATATATATATATATATCTTTCATTAAATATGTCAAACAAAAAGAAGAAGAAGAAGAATATCAAGTGTAATATAAATGTATCTGTGGGGGTAATTGAAATGTATATATAGGGTGAGCCAAAAAACGGGAATTTTTGAAGTGCGTATTGCCAGACATGAGCAAGTGGCAACACTGCGAGACAGTGACCTTGAGCAAGTAAACATTTCGCCATTTAGAATTCAAGATGAAATTCACAGTATCCCAACTGAGATGTTGCAGCAGTCAATGAGGAATCTCAACAGCAGATTTCAAGAATGCATTCGTACAGGAGGACGCCATCTACAGAACGTAATTTTTAAAAATGAAAATTCCATCATTGTTTCTTAAATGGCATGTTTTAAGGTTTCAATTACTATGAATAAAATATTTTTCTTCCATCACACTTGGTTTTATTGGATTGTTAAAAAGTTCCCGTTTTTTGGGGTAACCCTGTACTTGTTTCATCCAGCCTCATATGAGATAAAGATATTTAGTATGTATGCAAGGTTCTGGTTCAAAAGGTTCTGATTCAAAAGGTTCTTGGGATCTGGAAATGTCATTACCTCTATTTTTTCTGTGGGCAGAGGTTACAAATATGCATACATACATATATATATATATATATATATATATATATATATATATATATATATATATATATATATATATATATTCACGCAACCTATGAGTGTCGAATATCAAGGTGTGTCACTGGACATATGATTACATCATGAATGCCTGGGTGTTTCCCTAAGCTTCTGAAAATTACATAAAACTCTGGCTATTCTTCATGGACGCATGGGTAGTTCCTCCTGCTGTGGGCTTGTAAATTTTTCAAAGGAAACGAACAGGCTTAATATTTATACCGACTTTAGTTTAGAATACAATGCTAAAATATATTGCTTTTTTATTTTTTAACGAGTTTAATTTAAATGTCCTTCTGAACACACCTCTAGAAATGACGGTAAGCATTTCGGTTGACATGACAGTTCGTTGCTTCAAGTAACAGGTAGTACTACTACTACAGTGATATAATTTTAATCATTAAATAAATGCAGATGTTTACAGCAGTTTTTACTAAACTTTTCTTTGCATATATTCATAGTATCGTTATTCACATATCAAAGGATTTTTCCGAGCGTTCTATGACTTGACGTCAACTTTTCAGCTAAACTGTGTATTCCATCATAAAAGTACGACTCCGGTTTTGATTAATAAAATTCTGCGATAAGTTTTTCAACACTTAATTTTTTTTTATTTTTATTTTTATTTTATTTATTTATTTATTTTTTGGATGACGCATGGAGCAAAAATAGGACCTGCCTGAAGATTACACCTCGACAGAAACTGTAGAACTTCCCACCCCAACTTTATGATAGTTTACTGCGTCGCATTTGTCACACACCTGCGTTCTCGTGCATTGAAATTATTGGTCGAATTCATGACGAGAAAAATATATACTCTGCTCCAATGTATCATTCCGGCAAGCCATTTTTATTGGAGCAACAGTAAGTCAAAATTCCAGCAATTCCTAATAAAAAAAGTCTCTAGAAATCCTATCAAAACAGAGAACTTCTAAATTCAATAGATTTCTTTTACGTTATGATATTAAAGACTCTCTTGGTTGTAATGTTACAAATCTTATTACCTGCCCTTGACTCAGCGACTATTTAATAGCTTGTCAAAGTGTAAGAAATGCTCACCTGACAGTCCCGCGGAAGACACGAAACTTATCTCGTCTTCTAATGTCCGAAACTAAATCTCGGACGTAATGATGACTATATCGAACTCTTGCAGAACCGTTAATAACCTCTAGAACCGTGAGATTCTATACGTTGTTTCATTCTATCAGCAAACATTAACTTCGCTTCTTTGAGGATACGCTTGCACTCATTACGAGCAGAGACAAAAAGACACCTGTTGTAATCAGACATGTCGCTCTGGTACACCTTAATAGTTTCTTTTCTCTGTGTTTTTTTTTTTTTTTAATTTGTATCTAATGTGCATCTCTTTCATTCTGCCAGTGCCGCAAATATGTATATAAAATATTTTCGCTCTTAAAAAATTAGACATGTCTTTATCTGTGTTACCATATCACATGTATGGTGATGCTATATTTTGATCACATGATAAATGTTCACTCTTTAGTTTCATCAGTTCATACATTTACATCTTTGAATCGTCATACTACGTTCCCGAAATTGAATTACCATTTGTAAGAAGGAAGACAGTTTTTTTACCAGAGAACTCCTACTTTTTTTAAAACTCTCACGTAGTTTCTTCCCTGAACACTTCGATCATAAGAATCAATCGCTATCCTCATAATCTTCACTTCTTTCTACCATCGCTTACGTTTATATCAGACACCTTATTCGGTAATCCTCTACCATGAGTGGCTCTTGAGCCTTGAATTACGTAAACTTTAGTAAAAAAAATAATAATAATAAAATTATTGCAGTAGAATTACCGGTTTTCATTATTTTGCATTATTGTAAAAAAAATTAATTATCACCATATGATCCCAAACTGATTATTTTTTCAAATGTCCAGCAAAAGAAGGACAAGTTTTTAAATGCTGACTAACGTTCTTTTCGGTAAATCCATATGGACGCCATTTTTATTGCTTCAGAATTTATCCAAGGTTTGTAAACAAAATACAAAAGCTGACTGATTGCACAAAAAATAAAGAACTGAATAAACATTAAGGTCACTTTTAAGATTTCAGTAACAATGGTTTTAGGGATCATGAAACATAACATCTCCATTCTTTATCGCTTTCTTCGATATTCTCGCTGCTTTCTTGATCTGAAATCTTCGAATTTCCAATATTTTGTTGTTTTCTTGCAAGACATTTTGTTTTGAGCTCTCCAGTAATGATGGGTACAATAATTACTTTTATAATCGTTCTTTGTTCTTCTGTTTTGTCTATTTTTTTTCAAAATACAAATTGATCCAGCTTTTCCTTTTCTTAAGCGTTCCATGGTCTGCTGGAATGGCGATATCCACATACTGACAGGTGTTCTTTTCTTTGTTTATAATGGCTAGATCGAGTTTCCAGACCTGGAATCGGGTGATTCATTTGGAATTCAAAACTTCCAAATAATTTAAAATTTTGTATATTCAATTCACTGGTGAAAATATACATACGATTGTTGATTTTAGAATCTTTTTTTTTTTCTTTTTTCCCTAATCCCTGACGGAACTAAACGCAGTAAAATCTGATTCGTCAAAAATATATTTCCTGCATCTAGATTTAATATTAGATCAATGATGTTCTCGGCTCTAACAGGCGCGAATAATTTTTTAGAGTATCGACACTTAATGTCGAACTTTCTTAGATTCCATGTTTCCCTACAGATGTATCTTTAAGAGTGATAAATGAAATTATACGTCATTTGACCGATCATCAAAATTTACTTCATAAATGCTCAGATATGCGTTAATATCTTTTTTAGCTATTTAGACATTGTTTTTGTTGGCATTCTGGCAACTGTATTCACGGTATGTAGATCCGCTCTGAGATTTCAAATAATTGTAAACGTCAAATAAAAAAAGCAAACTGAGTTCCAGTACATTTTTTTTTAATCATTTCACTGCAAACAAGGCGATAAAGCCACTAAGACGCAAGGTCTTGCTGAAAGTGAAGGAAACTGAGAAAACGTTATTGAGAAGAAAGGACAATAAAATAACGGAATTCAATGGTACAGAAATTTACGACTGGCGATTGCATTTAAATTTTCATAGATCGTTGGTGGCAGGGATTCAAGAAACCAGAAGAAACTGTTAGAATATAATTTACGGTGAATATGTTGCTCATGATGACGGTCGTCTTCGAGTATAGAATCCAGAGGTTAGCAGTGAATATTTCGAAGACAGTAGGGAAGCGTAGTTCAGGTTAGCAGTGGATATTCCGGTAAAGTAGCAGAGCGTAGTTCGTCCTTCTGTTCCTCTTCGCCTGACAAGCTGGCACTGGACATTCGGATAGAGTAAACAAAATGGCCGCCTTTATACACGACGGATTGAATATTCTACGTCTTCTGATTGGTTAACCTTCTATTGGTGGACTATAAAGTGAGTCAAGTCATTTGGGCTAGCTCACTAGTACATACATATACACACAAAAAAAAACTGCAACAGAACATCATAGTCTACTGGAAAGCAAGAAGCAGGAGGAGAGTTTCACAATCGAGAAGTGCGAGAGAAGAAACTATTAGAATAGAACTTACGGTTACATTTAGCAATCCAACAGTAAATTAATAATGAGACCTAACTACCAATTTAGTACCATACTTTTTCAGTTTTAACGGTATTAATAAATGCACTTTAGCAACGGTTCACTGGCGTAGTTAATGAATGGCGATTTTATTCAGAGAATAAGTCGCTCTCAAAACTTTTTGTTCAAATATAGCTGATGACGGTATAAAGGATATGTTACGAAAGGAAGAATCAGTGTACCAACTTCAAATTCTGATCGTGTTTGTTGCATTCACTTTCATACAAATACAGAGTCGAAAGCCTTTCTTCGCCTACACCCCAACTTTTGGTTAAATAACAAATTTGACGCTCACAGGATATATTCAAAGCAAGAGAGGTTAAGTTTAGTAATGAGTAACCTACTTTTTTTTCTTTTTCTTTTTTAAGCGTTTCACCCCAAGCAAGGCGGGAAGCCACTAGGACGCAAGGGGTTACAGAAAATTTAGAGCAAGATCAGATAGGAGTGATAGAAGAAAGGATGAGGAGAAGGGTAGTGGATAGATCAAGGCAACTGGAGATGTCGATTGACATTACATTTGAATAGCTGGAGATTATAGCTCTCAGGGAAACTGGAATAGGGAAGGGAGTTCCACAGGCGAGAGGTGCGAGACATGAAGCTATTGCAGTAAAAAAAGACGGCTACATTTAGGAGTTTCGACAGTGAAGGGGTGAGAGCGGGATGCCAGCCTCGTAGGGCGCTTGAACTCATGAAGTCTGGGAACCAGCGAATGCAGCTCCTCGGAACAATTGCCATGAAAGTATTTGTAAAAAAAGACAGAGAGAGGCGACGACGCGTCTGTGAGAAAGTGACTGTAGACGAGATGCCAGGGCAGGGCCAATAACTAGCTTTGTAAATAGATGGCAAAACAGTGACTTAGATCGATAGTTTGGTTGTTTTTCTTTAGTGTCATATCAACACCTCAAGCGATTATACAATGCAGAAATCTAAATATAATGAACACAATTTTATTACTTCAACTACAGATAAAATTGTTGGCCATTGTTGGTTATTGTGCTATAAAATGTATTGCTGGTCATTCTGCTATAAAATATCTATTGTTGGTAATTTTTTATATAAAAAACTATTGCTGGAAATTTTAATATAAATATGTATTTTTATACTTTCATAATGTTTTGTTTCTGTTTGGGTGTTCACTATTTGACAATAGCTTGGACTAACAAATGTCACCATCCAGGATCAGGGTTGACAGCAGTTAAGAGATGGTTTCACACTCCTGAAAGCCCCCAACCACCCGATCAGAAGCCTTGCTGCCATATGTAGTTTATCGTCATACCCAGGAATAGCAATTAAGATGTGGTCCCACGCTCATGAAAACCTCTAATCTCCCGATCAGAAGCCTTATTGCCGTATGTAGTTTATCGTCATACCCAGAACTAGCAATTAAGAGGTAGTCCCACGCTCCTGAAAGCCCCCAACCTCCCGATCAGAAGCCTTGCTGTCATATGTAGTTTATCGTCATACCCAAAAATAGCAATTAAGAGGTGGTTCCACACTCCTAAAAACCTCCAATCTCCCGATCAGAGGCCTGGTTGCTTTATGTAGTTTATTGTCATAACTATGACTAAGGAGGGATAATAAAAAAAATATAAACATTAGAGCTGTGAAAAATAGGAAGATGTAGAAAGCCATAACCTTCTGAACTGTCACAGGGCATAGAAGAAGGGGTAAACATTTGTAACGAGGAATACCTTCTTTTTGGCCGGCAACTATTTTAATCTCTGAAAAATGTCATAACTGATTATGTCCTTGTAGCTTTGCATTTGGCATATGAGTGTGCATGTGAGCGTTTGAATACATTTTACAAACCTGTTTGCTGCACAATTGCACTTAGTAATTGTTATTGTGCACTTTGGTTGACATAGCGATGTCTAACTTACCTAACGTCTTTCACAACCCTGGCAACCATATTACCTAGCGACATGACTTGCTACACAAAACGAAACACATGTAATGTTACCACCTGTTTTTACATACTTTCTATTACAAACTAAAGTTTATTTCTCTATGTGTCCATTAATTTCTTTCTTTTTTGTTTGTTCCTCTCTTTCTCCTTTCTTTTTTATTTCTTTCTTTTTTTCCCTTTTTAAGTCTTCTTTTTTCCTTTTTGCTACTTTATTCTTTCTTTTTTATCCTTTGTTTTCCTTTTTCCTTTGATTATATTTTCTTTGTGGTTCTTTTTTCCTCTCTTCTTGTTTTGATATTTGTTCATTCATTCATTATCTATTTATTTATTTATAATTTTTGGTTATCTTTACTTTTTTCCCCTTTTCTTTTTCATGCTTTTTCTTTCTTTTTTTTTGATCTTCGCTTTTCTTTTCTCGTTTCTCTATTCCTTTACTTTTTTATTCTTTGTTATCCTTTTCGTTTTCTTCTCTTTCTTTCTTTCTTTCTTTCTTTCTTTCTTTCTTATCCTTTTTATTCTTTTTTATTTTTTTTCTTTCTCTTTTTTGTTCTTTCTTTCCTTTACTTTTCTTTCTTACTTTTTGATTCTTTGTTATTCCTTTCTTTTTACTGTTTTTTCTTTTTTACTATTCTTTCTGTCTGCCTGCCTGTCTGTCTGTCTGTATGTAAATACCAATAGTTTCTATAGTAATTTCGATGTGAAAATATAAACATCTTGTCTAAACATGCAACAATCCTGATCACTAATATTTTTATTTCCTACCGCAAAACTGATTCAGTAGTTACTAAATAAATATTTGAATAATTGATAAAACTAAAATAATTTTTTTAAATATCACTATTTCTAATAAATCTTAATTCATTAAAAAAAAAATTTCTATTTTAGTAAAACCTATTTCCAAAAAACTACATAATTCTTATATGTGCCGTTTCCTTTCAAGATCTAGGAGATCATGGCTCTCCATATCTTTCTATCCCTTCTTTTGCTTTAAGCTTATAAAAATTTTATTTCTATTTAAAGAAAGAATTAAAAGAAAAAAATGTCAATTTAAATGTAAGACCGTCTAGGTGTTGTTTTTTTTTTTTTGTTTTGTTTTGTTTTTTTGTTTATTTACACGTCTTTTGAGAAAGGTGTATTTTTTGTAAGACGGACGGTGTGTAAAAAAAAAAGGAAAAAGCTGCGCGATTTTTAAGGCCATTTTGGATCAAGATTTGCCGCCAAAATTGTTTGCCAAACTCTGATTTTCTTATGTAAAATTTATGACCCTTTCGGATCGGAAATAGCCGCCAAAGGTGAAATTTTTAGAAGGGCCTTTTTTCATATATTGGCCAATGAAAATTGAGTTTTCGAGACCCGTAGAAATTCCGGATGGCCCCAAGTGGAGCCGACTTTTTCAAATAAAAGAGAGGACATTAAGAAACGATCAGTAGAAACAAAAAAATAACGAAAGGGAACCGAGGCAGAGATCTGAGACGACACGCAGTTCGCAGACCACTTAACACCCTCTCTCTACATTGACCGGCAAGTGGGCCATAAATCAGCCTTTCTCCGACTACCAAAACCAATCCGGCCTGCTGTCAACGAAAATTCTTCAAAGAAAGGAGAACCAACCTTTTCCAAAACCAATCCGGCCTGCTGTCAACGAAAATTCTTCAAAGAAAGGAGGTGGGTGCTTTGTGCGTTCTGCTAAGTGTTGGTCTCTCTAAAACTTTATTCCTTTTTTGTAAAGGCTCCAAAACTTTGTCCCTTTTTTGTAAAGGGTCTAAAAACTTTATCCCTTTTTTTGATGTTTTTGTATTTTTTAAAGGGTCTAAATTTTCAAAAACCGGAGTTGGACTAAACAATTAATTTCATAGCTTGTTTCTGTGGGTATTTCCTTTTTAGAAACCCCAGGAAAATATTGTTATCCTGCCGTGTTAGGCGCACAGAAGGAAATTTTTGTGCAACCTTTCTTGTTCTTGTGCGTACCTTTGTGCTTATTGTAAAATAATTGTACAATAAATGTTTTTTCCTGTTTTTAAAATTTTACGCAGTGATTTCTCTTGTATCTTTAACTCGCGCTTACTAACGGCAGCTATCGTTTATTCTGCCAACTAAATTTTGTGTCTGGCGCAAGAAGTTGGTAGGAGAGTGAGAAAGAAAGAAAGAAAATTTTTTATAAGCTACATAAAACACTTTAATACCCACTCCCGTCCTCGCACTCTCATCCACTGATACAATTATAAAAAATAAATGAGGAAAGAAAACAGAAATCAGCCAAAAGAAATAAGTTGAATTTATCGACTAAATAATTAAGTTATTAGGTGCTTAATTCAAGAGAGGAGGTCTTAATAATTGAGGGTCGGAATTTTCTTACTATGAGATATATGGCGAGAGTTTTAATAAAAGTGGGGTCAGAAAATCATTTAAAATTTTCTAAAACTAAATAAATAAACGTCTCCCACGACTATTAGGAACCTCAAAGTATCTTATATAAACTTTCATATAAAAAAAATAGAGAAAATAATTTTTAAAAGTAGCAATTTAAACTGCCCTACCATGTCCGCTTAAATAAGTAGAAAAATAAAACTGTATAAACTACAAGCAATAGATATTTTATCAATTCAATTAAAAGAAAACCGCAATGATTATTCACAATCATAAACTATATTGATAAATCACAATGATTAAATAAGATATTGCAATCACTTTTTATAACCAGACATTTGATTGTATGTTCAAGCTTGTTGTTGCTATCGCTATGGCAACTGTAGAACACCCATAATAAGTTCAATTGTTGGGAACTAATTAGCGAGAAGCGTGTGTGTCCATTTAAACGAGTGCTGTTTTTATGGAGACTTTCATAACATCAACATCATTAGCATAGACTAAGAATTGCGAGAATGGACATTAGCATGTAATCGATTTTTTTCAATCAACAAGTCTAGCGTTTGTGACTGAATCTCACACAAGTCTTTCAGTTTTAAGTTCTCTCTTCTAAAAACTTGAGCTAGACTAGAAAAAAGTGTATATTTATTAATTTGTTAATGGCGGATTTAATAAAAGAATGAAAAATAAAAATAAAAAAAACACTGAGAATAGTGCGAGCGTAGACGCCCGCGAAACAGTTATGCATAAAATATAGAAAATATATTTAAAAAAAAAACAAAAAACAATTTCCCATCGTGGAAACGTTGCCAGCCTTTTACTACTATGGCAGATGTTTAGACAAGTTACATTCGTTACTTCCACTAACTCCGACCTTCACCCAGGAATCACCCAGCCGTATTCACCGTTTCCAGTCTTTTCATGTTCTTTTGATAAAAAAGCAAGTTCCACTCAAGACAGCTTATTCCCCAGAACTGTTACTTTGTGGAACAAACTCCAAAGAGAATGCTTCCCTGGCAACCACAATCTTGGTCTTTTAAAGTACAGGGTCAACTGATATCTATATATTCATTTTCCTAATACTCTCTCGCTTCCCCCTTTCCACTCCCTTACAATATCACTCAGAAACCCTTATCATAAGTGGCCTTTGTGCCTTGTATTACGTGAACTATTAGTAAAAAAGAAAAACTACGCTACCTTAGTATGATCTAAGGCCAAATAAAGGAAATAGAAAGAGTATGTTGCGCCAATTTTCAATGGGGGATGACATGCTTGCCGAAAAAAATAATAACTTATTTAGTTTGCACTGGTTTCTTAGGCAGTGCTATGAAAACAGATCTGCTTAGATCTTCCGGTATATCACCACTATTGTAGATTTCATTTATTATTTCTGTAATCTTATCTATGCCGAAATCATCTAAGGTTGCCAGTTATGTCTATTGCAATTCCGCGTGGCCCTACCGCCTTATTTCTGTCCGATTTGGCTAGTGCAGCTTTCATTTCGGCTTTTTGTATTTCCGGCTCGTCGATATTTCTGTGTATTACCGGCTGTTCTCTTTCGTCATGGAAGAGTTTTCTAACATATTCGTTTCAGTGCTGAAGAATTTTTTCTTTCTCTAATATGAGCGTTCCATCCTTGAATTTACGCGGCCTATTGATAAGCATGTCTTCCTTTATTTTTTATGCATAAAACTCCTAACAAGGGGTAGATAGATTCGCCTATCGTCCGGTTCACACGCCTCCTTGGTCTTTTGAACAGGAGTAGAGGTTTATCCACTCTTCCTTGTTTAGGGCTGGGTTTCCGTTTCCTTCTAAAAATCTTTTCATTCTCTTTCACACCCAGTAGCTCCTTGCGTCTTAGTGGCATTATCGCTTTGTTTGGGGTGAATTGATGAATTTGGGGGTGAATTGAAAAATACTTGAGAGTCACTGTAACATTTACAAAACTGTAAAGACAATGGAAAATGAAACTGCCATCGTAGTCGAAATAAACCCCGAATCTTTTATCTTTAGATTTTATTTTACTTTTTCCTCGATCCTCTGTAGCGTCTTCGTTTTTTTTTTGTTTTTTTTTTTTGGTATAAAGTTTTATTTGTTTGCACTAATCGTATTAACGCAATGTTAATTTTGATCCGCTTCCTAGCATTTAAAATTGATGTTTCGTTTTCTAACAACTGGTCGTTGATATGTTTACGTATTTCGAAAGAGTTGGTATTCGGACTCGTACTAAGTTAAAACTTAATTTTATTTATTCCCACCTGCGTACAGGTTTGTGTGCATATTTGTGTTGGCCATCTGTGAGTCTCAGCTCGACTCTCTAGAGAAGTTTTCTAAATGAATTTCGTTCTTTATAATAATTTATCTGAAAGTCAAACCCAGATATGTTTCTTTTATTTAATAGAAGTAGATAGGCTTTCCTATCGCCCGATCCATACTCCCCCATTTCTCTTGAACAGAGATAGAGACCCATCCCTTGATTCCTGTTTAGGAAGGAGTTCCCTGTTCCTTTTCTTTTCTCAGACCTTAATAATGGTGCTGCAATGAATTTCTTGTGATGTGCGTGGTTGGTGACAACGTCTCTTAATAACGAGGGTACCGGGTTAGCAGATTTCTGGTTGCTGTTCCCGACTGGTTGTTAGGAGCCCGAACTCTTGCGTAACATCTTGAGAGGCTGCTCTGATCAACAGTTGCATAATATCGGGGTTCTTGCAGTGTCATGTTGCGCATGGATGGTTGTCCCTGTAACCATTTCCGGTGGTCAACCCCGAGGCTACACCATGTTGCAGTCTGCGGCAGTTCCCTTTAGCACGTGTTACATTTGATGACCGACTGCTACTACTACTCTTGGCGTTTTCCTTACCAATATAACACATCATGACTATAAAACAACCAAAGATATAATCCGAAACCAGATCAACAAAAATCAACTAAACCCTTTAACCTTACCTTTTCCAACATTCATGGTATTCGGACCAACTACTGCAATGTGAAATCGTTCCTCTTCGAAAAGTCTTCGGATATCTTAGCTCTCTAACCTTAAACTCTTCAATTCCCTCCTGATTTCTCCAATACTGGCTACCTTCCTCTACTTAGAAAGGACTCTAAAGTCCACATGCATGGCCGGAGAGTTTATGTCCGCGAACATCTCCCGCTGGTTAGGGAACACTCTCTTAAATTTCCAGACCATTCATACATGTGTCTCCGTCTCTCTCTACCTAACTCAGTCAGCGATCTCTTCTTTCTCTACTGTTCCCCTTCCTCTCAAGACTGTTGCGTGCTAGGTAGTATTTCAAATAATATAGACAAGGCCATCCCCCTATATCTATTTGCAACCATATTCGTATTCGGTGACTTTAATGCCTTACCATACCAGGTGGCTCAAACATTCTGTCACTGACCTCGCTGGCAACCAAATCTTTATCTTCTCAGTCACTCGAGTGGCTGACTTTCCCATGCGTTTCCACAGTAACCCTAATGGAAACGCTCCTCTTCTCGATCTCTTTTTACCTATATCTCTGACTCATATCATACTACACGGCTCTCCCCTCTTGGCAACTCTGATCACGCGGTAGTGTCTGTAAACATATCCTTCCGGATCCCCACCTGCCATGAACCTCCTACCAACAGCATATCTTTCTGTTATCAAAGAGCAGATTAGGTTTTGTTCCGTGATTTCCTTCGTGACAATTGTTTGAATGTAGTTTTTAATCATCCCGTTCAAAAGTGCCCGTATGTGGTCTCCCCCTGGGTGAAAGCCGGCATCGATGCTTTCATTCCAGTAGGAAATACCAAGTTAAATCACGTTCATTTCCTTGGTTCTCACCTGCTTGCTCGGCCGCTATAGCCCACAGGAATCAGTTCTTTGGGCTGTACCAGAGCGACACGTCTGAGGACAACAGACGTCTTTCTGTCTCTGATCGTAACGAGTGTAAGCGTATCCTCAATGAAGAAAAGTTACTGCTTGCTGATAGAATGAAGAAACGTATAGCATCTCGTAAGTTCGGTTCTAGAGATTATTGCAAAAGTTTACTGAACAACAGCAAATCCTCAATACCTCTATTCAATCAATTCGAAGTCCTAACATCTACAGCAGATAAGGCTGAATGCTTTGCTCGGAAATTCTCATCTAACTCAACAACCGACTCATCTGTAGTATCCACACCTGATTTCTCCCTAGAGACTCTACTGAATGATACGTGCATGAGCCCGTCACTGGTCTCATTTCTAATTTAAACTCCCATAAGGCAAGTGGAATTGACGGGATACCAGCCGTCGTCCTAAAGAAATGTGCTCCCGAGCTGGCTCTAGTTCTCTCCAAACTATACAACTATTGCCTCAGTTTCCTGCTTTCCAATTTGTTGGAAATCTTCGTCTATACTTAGTCCCTCTCTTTAAGAATTCTGGAGAACCTTCTGGCCCATCTATCTATCGCCCTACTCTCTGGCAAACAATATCGATTCCGTTTTGCACGGCCAACCGTTAATGTGCTTACGGCTATAACTGAATATGTATATCAAGCTCTTGATAATGACGGCGAAGTTCGAACTGCAGCTTTAGATATCTCGAAGGCGTTTGACAGGGTTTTTACATGCTGGTCTTCTACGTAAGCTTCAGGGCTATGGTATTCCAGGAGGATTATTTGATTTAATCCAAATGGTGAAATGAAGGTCATTCTGAACGGGCTTGCTTCCAGATTCTTTCATAGGAACTCGGATGTTCCTGAAGCTTTTATCTTGGATCCTATACTGTTTCTGGTCTTCATCAATGGTCTTACTGAGGTCATAAGCTCCGAAGTAGGCATCTATACAGATAACACTACCATTTACTCCTGTCTCAATAGTAAATCCGTCAGCTCTGACAAAGTTAACCTGGCCAATGATTTTGAAAAGGACCTCCAATCAATGGCTAACTAAGGCAGGAAATGGCTTGTATATTTGTATATGCCTCCAGACTAAACTGCTCGCATTTAACCACCACTGAGAAATTTCCATGCCCGCCATTGATGCTCGACTCTATGAGAGCGTTTCTCTGCGCCTTCTTGGCTTCACGAATAGCTGCATCTACTGCAAGAAAAATCGGTTCACTGTGTCGTGCCAAAAGTTTTTTCTCGTCAAAGTCCATCTTACACATTTACAAATCTACCATTCGTCCGTGCATTGAATACTATTGCCATATTTGGTCTGGTGCCCCTGCTGTTCATCTCGAAGTTCTTGACAAAATCTAAAGGGGGCTCTGCAATGTAATCGATCTTGACTTGTCATCTCAAGTTTAGTCACTTTCTCACAGACGTGATGTGGCTTCCCTCTGTCTTTTCTGCAAATATTTTCTAGGCTTTTTCTTTGACGACCTTTTTTCCTTGTGTCCCGACTACATTAATTGAAGCGTGCTACTAGATTGGCATCTAGGTCCCACCCTTTTACTGTAGAAATAGTTAAATGTAACCGCTAATTCTACAGCAACAGTTTCTTTCCTCGCACTTCCTGAAAGTGGAACTCCCTTCCTCTTACTTCCTTCCCTGGTAACTACAGTCTTCAAAAAATTAAATGCAACGTCAATCGCCATATTCTGTTGTCTTGAACTCCCTTCATCTTTTATCCTTTCCTCATTCCTCCCTATACTCAGTTCTTTCTCTCACTTTCACTCTCTGTAACCCCACTAAGTACTAGTGGCAGTGGGTTGAAATGCTTAAAAAGAAAAATATGATTTCAAAATAGGTTTAAATCTATTTGATTTAGTGTTGATCATATTTGTAGAAAAAAGCCTGAATGATCATCTCTAAGAATGACTGTTTTTTTTTTATTTCATTTCACTAAAAAACTAACGAAAATATATTTTTCTTTGTTTTCGTAGCAGACTATTAAAAATACCAAGTTCATAAGACATTACGCCAGATTATGACGTCACTTGAAATCTCACTGATTCTCGTCTTACACGTGATAGCTTCATCTTTGGCAGAATATGGTAAGATGGAAGATTTTATTTTAATTTTATGTTTTATTATTTATTAATTATTGTTTTTATTTCCTTATTTTTTAATTAAATATATCATTTATATTTTTATTTTATTAATTATTATTTATTGTTTTTATTTTATTTTATGATTTATTATTTTATTAATATTATTTGATTTATATATTTTTAATATTTATGTATTTATTTTTTATTATATATTATTTGTTATTTATTTTGTTATTTATTTTCTTAATTATTTATTATTTTTATCACTCTTTATTTATTAATTTTATTATTTACATTATTTGTAATTTTATATTTTATTATTTATTTAATTTTATTTCATATGAACTGATTTGCTTCGCATTCTATTATTTTTTTTCTTCTATTGTACCTAATGTAGATATAAAAGTACTTCATCACATCTATAGGAAAAGACGTAGTAAATGTATCCGCGGTTTAAAGCATCCGCTGGTGGGTTTTGCAACATAACCCCCCACCCACCCGCTGATAAGAAAGGAAATACCGTTGGGGAGAGGTAGGATCTAATAAAGAACATTAAGTTTAGTAACTATCGTAAACAAGAGTTGATGTATAGAATGAATAAAAAAGTTCGTAATGTATTTTTTTATTCGCTTTCCCTCGTAACAATTTTCAACTATATACAAATTGCACAGCTATATATGCTCACAAATAACTATTAGAATATACAGTAGTAACTAGTAAAATTAACATGATAGCTGAAAATATTGATTATGACCTTTTGTCTATTATAGCTGTTTAAACATAGAACCAAAACAAGAGAAGCAGTTTGTAGAATATATAGTAAGTTTAGGAAAGGTGAAAATTAGTGATCTTACTGCTTGAAAGTGATTTAGGAGGATTTCAACTGGAAATGACTCACTTGATTCTTCTCTTTGTAAAAAATGACCGGTTAGCTTTGATAATGACCAAGTGGGAACTTGTGTTGAATCTCATCTCATTCAAACGTGCTGTGATTGGGTTATTCATATAGAAGCGGGTGGTGCGTGGTGCGTGGTTTTATCTGTGTCGGAAGTATCTCAGATTTAATAACCAGCGATATGATAAGGTCTGTGAGGTGGGATTATCAAAGCAGCCACCTACTTGATCGAAAGGATATAGAATAGTAAATAAATAAATGAAAACTTTTGGTGTTAAGTGACAGTAAACCGGACGTAAAGAACTTCCGATGCAAGGTCTATATTAAATGTAACAGTTGGGATTGACCAGAGTTCTTGTCCGCTTGTTAACAGGTAGAGACTTTCCCAACAGAGTTGGTAGGTGAAAATCAGAGTTCTTACTGGTTAAGGGAAAAGCTGAGATGTCAGCAGTGATAGAAGTTGTTCCCATGTGTCACTTACCTACCGAACGAAGCCGTAGAGTTGAATCCTTGAAATAAATGTCTAAATATATCGGGAACGGGGCTCGAGTCTTCATTTTTCACTGTGAAGTTCATTTCCTTGTGAGCGTGCAGCGGGCCTTTCTCAGTTTTTGGCACACACCGATACAAACGTGAATAGAGATGCAACGCGGAGTTTCATATGTACGCGAGCTGAAAAGTTGGGTGAGGACTGCGTTGTAGTTTTACAGTGTCAGATATCTGCGCAAGTTCAATATAAGCGAAAAAACTATACCTCTGCATTTACACCACACCAGAAAAGGATATGCAACCAGGAAATGGACATACTATAAACTTAATAAGTAAATCAGCAAGTAAAAAAAAAAAAAAGAAAAATAAAGCATGCACTTTTCTGGTTGTCTAATTACATATTTAATGCCATGTTCCTACAAAACGTAGGCGATCATGGCTCTCCGCATATTTTTTTTCATTATCTGTAACGACTTCTTGGGAAATATAGTGGTCTAGTTTCCCGTTGCCGGTTCTGCCGTTTTGAATTCAGATTAATCCTTCTCTGATATTGGCTGATGACCGAGGCTAGAAAGCCCAGTCTACCCTACTATTTAATACATAATCCTCTAATGAAACATTTAAAACCTTGTAATAAACAATTAAGAGGATTCTATCTTTATCCCGTCCTGGGCATGACGATAAGCTATTTCAGCGTCCTGAGTAAGACGATAAACTACGTCCAACAGCAAGGCCTCTGATCAGGAGATTTTGAGGAGCGTGGAACTGCCTCTTAATTGCTGGTGTTCCCAGTTCCACCCTAGCCCCGGGTGGTAGCACCTGTTAGGGTCCCAGCTATGGCGAAATAGTTACTCCTACAAACTGGGGTCAAAACGCTATGAAAGTGTAAAAATAGGTTTTAATACCAGAAATACTTTGCAAAAAATTCTTACCAGCAATACATTTAAAAAAAAAAAATACCAGCGATACATATTTGAAGGAAAAATGTTACCAGAAATAGATCTTTGAAAAAAAAATATTATCAACAATAGCAATTTTGTCGGCATGAAATGACCCATTGAGGTTGTGATATGCCGTAAAACAAACCAAGCAAACATTATTTCTAGCAATACATTTTTGAAGCAAAAATATTATCAGCAATAAAAATTTTGTCGGCATTAAATAACCCATTGAGGTTGATATGCCCTAAACCAAAGCACACCACCTATCTTTATCTTCTTAATTTTAGCTATCATTATATTGATTTGTTATAACATTATTGATTGATTTTTTATCCAACATTACTTCTTATTAATCTAAACGCTATTTTAGTGGATACACATGTTTGGGTAGAAGTCCAGTTTTTTTTAAACAATGCAAATTATGACTACTGACCGGCGCATTCGAGAATCTTAATAAAGTTCATTTTCTTTATTAAGACTCTCGAATGGGTAAGCCGGTAAACGTAATTTGCACTGTATAAAAACAAAAAGAAAAACAGGGCGTCAACTCAAACATGAGTCAACTCAAAAGCGTTTATAATTCATAAGAAACATAAAATGACATATAGTTAGGGATAGAACATTCCCCTTTTTAGGTGGAAGCTACCGTTGTGCTTTACCGCTCGGTCACAGAAGACGATGAAGCAAGCACGGTTCTATTTTCCTTTTCCTAAGGAAGTGCAAATGAGGCGTCTTTTTCAAATACGAGGTATGCACTAAAAATGTCGGATTAAAAATGTTGGGGTACGATCCACCTAATTTACATAGTGGAGTATCGACCATATAAATATGGTTGGTACCGGGAAGACGAGAGAAGGGAGGAACAAGAGATCCAATCCAGAGACTCTGCCCGACTGCGATTAAGTCAACCCATTCTACAGGAACAGTCTTCCCAAGAATATACCAAAACTAACTGTAAATATTGTGTACCTTTTCCTTGTTTCAATACATTTTGTTTACGTACATTTTGTGTTGTATTATTATTATTCCATGCTTATCCAAGCTTCAACAAAGACATAATCCATTAATTCTTTACAAAAATGTTATGTTATATTTTGTTGTGTTTTTTTTTAATGTATTTTCATTTTTTTTAAATTTTATTTATTTTGTTTTTGATCGGTTTTTGATGTTAAACATCTGAAAATGGTTTTAGATGGCAACGGTATTCATTTTCAGCAACACAGTTAAAAAAAAGAAATACACGAAATGTTTTATAATTTTTAATGCAATTTCATGATTTAGGCCATCATTACTCTCTACTTATTTTTTTTTTTTAAGCATTACGCCCCGAGAGAGAGCGTGAAGTCACTAGGATGCAGGGGGTTGCAGAAGATTTGGAGCAAGATCAGATAGGATTGATAGAAAAAAGGATGAGAAGGATAGTGGATAGATCAAGGTAACTGGAGATGTCGATTGACATTACATTTGAATAGTTGGAGATTATAACTCTCAGGGAAACAGTAATTGGGAAGGGTGTTCCACAGGCGAGAGGTGCGAGATATGAAGCTATTGGAGTAGAAGAGACGGCTACATTTAAAAGTTTCTACAGTGAAAGGGTGAGAGTGGGATGCCAGCCTCGTAGGGTGCTTGAATTCATGGAGTCTGGGAACCAGTGAAAGCAGCTCAACGGAGCAATTACCATGAAAGTACTTGTAAAAAAGACAGAGAGAGGCGACGGCGCGTCTGTGAGAGAGTGACTGCAGACGAGACGCCAGATCAGGGCCAATTATATTACATATCCGCCTCTGGATCTTGTCAAGAACTCCGAGGTAAACAGAAGGTGCACCAGACCATATATGGCAGTAATACTCCATGCAAGGGCGAATGGTTGATTTGTATATTTGAAGTATCGATTCCGGGGAGAAAAATTTCCTGCCGCGGCAGAGAGAGCCAACTTTCCTCGCGGTGGACGATGCAATTGACTCAATGTATTTGGTCCATCTCAGGTCAGCAGTCAACGTGAGACCGAGCAGACGCAGAGAGTTGCTCTCAAGAAGTTGACTATCAGACATTCTAATGGGGGGCAGGGAAGGATGGTGATGGTGATTAATAGAGTAGTTTAGTTTTTGAGGCGTTAAAGTTGACCAGCCAATTCTTGCCCCATTCGTTTCTTATCAGTGACGTGGCATGATTTTGCGGGGAAACAAAATAGCTTCCCTTCGCATTGTCCGTGTTTTTTTTTTGTTTTTTTTGTTGTTTTTTTTTTAATTCAGAGTCGTTTTTCTATTAGACTGGATGTCCCCAAAGCAAGAGAACTCGGTCTATTCTGTTATTTAATCTATAGCTAAGAATAGGTTAAGAATAGCTAGGGAATCATACCTTTCCCAAGTGTATTTGTGTGATATTGAACGCAAGAGACTCGATATTGAAATAGGCTTGCTGAATCCATTTTGCGTGTTTAATTGTTACGCTACCTATACGTGCATCCAATTTAGTTTAGGTTTCTTACCAGATTGATTGCAGTCGATGGTGGAAGTGTGGTTTGAAACAGTTTTTTATTTGCGCTGTTGTTTGATATTTTTAGTTCGACTTGTTGATGGAAACAACACAAACGAGGGTCGCGTGGAAGTCTTTTATCAGAATCAATGGGGAACAGTTTGCAATGATCATTGGAACGATTTGATCGCCACGGTTGTATGTAGACAGCTCGATATAGGGTAAGTTGCACACACTACTATAAAAATGCTTCAAGTAATTATAAATCGGGACGCTTGTGAATTGGAAAAGATAAAGCAAGGACCGTTTTTCGGGTTCAACGAGAGACAAGGTAAGATCATTACTAATGTTTATACTAATGGTTCTCAACGTTTTTTGTTTTTTTATAACCGTGGACGACTTTTATTCTTAATTTCTTTTGGTGAAAACCCATAAGCATTCATTGAAAAAAAAAAACTCATTTCATTTTTTACTAATAAATAAGTTTAGGAATTATAGACATCGAAGGCGCGGTGGCGTAATGGATAGCGGAGATCGAATTCCAATCGTGTCCATTACATTCCCTTAGGTGCTAAATACCCTTAAGAAAGGTATGAATCTTCTTCTCCCCCCGCTATGGTTAAATAGATCGGGTTCTATAGCCTTGGATGGCAACTGGTCTACCGCAGAAAGGGAAAAAAATCTGCCTCTTCAGTCATGTATCGAAAGATACATGATCGCCTATGAGTGTATTACATATGGCACATAAGTGACTGATTATAGAAAATTTATATGCTTTATTTTGCAGTAAAACTAATTTAATGAAAATAAACTTTTATTCAACAACTAAATTCTATGGCACATTTATGTAAACTAGTAAAATAGCTCATAATATAAACCATTTTAAAATATGTGAGAAAATAATGAATTAAGAAAACAGGGCAGATTTATTCAATGAGATCCCTGTGGTTGATGCTGCTCTTTGGGTTTGTTTTTTTTTTATATATTCAGCTCCATCGATGTCAATGATAATCAAAGATCATACCTTTTTCACAATGTTAAGTCTATTACTATATTACTATATTAATTGATTTAATTCAATATTTTTATTTTATTAATATTTAAAATTAATATTATTATTTATCACTAATATATTAGATTTATTTATATAATAAATTATAATATTTATATAATTTTCCTTTATTTATATATATATAATTATTTATTTAAAAATATGATTCCAACACGCTAAATAAATAATTATATTTAAATAAATAATTATATTTATGCTCTACTTTTGTATCGAGCACTATTTTTTTAAAAAATAATAACTAAAATACTAAGGGACTTTGGATTATTTACCTAACGAGTTCTTTTCCTATTTTCTATATATTTTTCAAATATAAATATATATATGTATATGTGAAAAATATATAGAAAATAGGAAGGACTATGAAACCTCTTATGTCGCGAGTTGGAATCATATTTTTTAAATAAATAATTATATATATATATATATATATATATATATATATATATATATATATATATATATATTATATAACATAATTGATTTAAAATGTTTTTTTCGCTACACAGTTCTAACCATGTTTCAAAAATGGAAGCTAAAAGCCACAAATTTAATTTTTTGTGATTAAATTAAAGACATTAGTTCCATTTCATCCTCAAGCGAATTTTAATGCTCTGTAAATTTACATTGATCACTATTTTGTAAAAATAAAAATATCTATAAGGACACCGGATTATATATCTTGCTGTTCTTTATATATTATATATATATATATATATATATATATATATATATATATATATATATATAATCCTTCCTTTGTATATTCTTCTCAGTTTTAATTAAACTTTTACAATCAAAACATCCGGTAGAGTACAGTGACACTAACTTAACATCACTTAATTTCATTTTCTACTAGTTTTAGAGCTGTTTTAATATTTTTAGTATTGTAATGTGACATAGAGTACTGTAGAAATTGTAATTCTCACTTGTAATAACCGTTTCGAAGTGAAATTGCTCTATGGACAACTAAAATATTATTGTGGACCACGAATATGCTATATTTTTGTGTGGGCCACCAGTAATATTACATGAACCCTCTGGGTCTATATGCACTCCGGTTTATATTCTTTGGGTAGCACAGATTTTACAAGTAAACTAATATCGTAACTCGTTTATGCTTGACATATTCTGTGATGTTCATTTGTGGCATTATTCCAAGAGTCGTTCGTACTGTTGAACTCATTATTTTTTAACATTTCGGTTACGCTTACCACAGTTATTTTGACCGGTAATTTCGTCGGCCTTCATCAGGCGTTCAGCTCGTATTTGGCATAACATAAAAAATTTTTCGGGTTACACTTACCAATCTTATCGTCGATTAAAAAAGATGGAGTGTACCTTCAGAGTCAGAGAAAATAAATCAACTGATAAAATTGAAATGGAAATCTGTATAATAAGGGATAATTTCCCTGTCTGGTAACAAACCCTGGGTAATAGGAAAAGAGATTTAAGCCGAAATATGCATCCCTTTGAATTCATTCTTAACGACCTCTTTTTTTTTAAACAATATAATTTCTAATAATATTAGTATTTTAAAATTAGATTTGAAATTTGATTATCTTGTCATCAGTGAAACTAGTATCGAACTGGTAAATCTAAAATTGAAATATCTAAAAGAGAGAAAGCCTTATTGAATTCATTCACTGTCTTCTTTCGTTTGTCTTGTTTTTCTCTTGTTGTTTATCTAGAGCAGTGCTTCTCAACCGGGGTTCTACGAAACTTTAGGGTTCCGCAAGAAACAGTAGTTTTATATTCATTTTACGATACACGTATGGCATATTGCTGGAAAATCCTTAGTTATTATAATAAAGGCTTCAACCTCTTATAATATTTAAAATTATAATGATTGAAAAGCTACGGTGTCTTCGAGCGAATTTTCGAACTGATTCAGTCTATTGTCAAATCGTGGCTAAAAAGAAATGGGTTAGAAGAGTGACCATTCAAGATAACTTTATTATCTTTGATTATCCTTGGTTCTACTTTGTTTTTTAATTTTCATTAATGACCTTCCCGATGGCATTAGCTCTCAACTTGGTATCTACGTTGATGACACAACCATTTACACTTGTCCCGATAGTAAGTACGGAAGGCTTGTACATTTTGACGACTCCAAAAATAAACAGCATGACTGATGCTAATCTCCAGGAGAGTTATTTGTTGCGCCTTCTCGAGCTAACATTTTCGGATGACATAGAGTAGAAAAACTATGTTGAATCTATTGCTAAATCAGCTGATAAGTAAGTTGGTTCATTGTGTCGTACTAGAGAATTTTTCTCCCCAGAATCTATCTTACATATCTATAAGTCTACCATTCGTCCATGCTTGGAATAGTGCTGCCACATATGGCCCGGTGTTCCTGCTTTATATCTAGAGACCCTTGATAAAATCCAAAGAATCAGCAATATTATTAGTCCTGATCTGACGTCTCTGCTTCAGTCACTTTCCCATCGCCATACAATTGCTTTCCTGTGCCTTTTCTATAAATACTTTCATGGTAATTGTTTGGATGAGCTCTTCGCTATAGTACCTAGACTTTTTGAATTTAAGTGTAATACTAGAATACCGACCACAGTCTCACCGATATACAATTGAATTGGTTAGATGTAACCGGAAGTTCTATGCTAACAGTTTCTTTTCTCGCAATCTCGCTTGTGAAACTCTCTTCCTGTTCCATGATTTCCAGCCAAATTTATTATTCAAAAATTTAGCTGCAATGTCAATCGCTATCTACTGTCCTCTTGATTACTCTTCTGTACTCGCTCCTTAGTAATGTTTCTGTTTTCTAATTCTTAAACACCAGAAGTCCTTTGTGTCTTAGTGACTTTACTGCCTTGCTTGGGGTGAACTTGATTAAAAAAATTCATAAGGAATGTATTTAGCTATGTCTGTATGACGTCAGTGTGAAACCGCCTTCACTGGTTAGTGGACAGGACCTGTACGGAGCGGATTTATGTATCATTATATAATATGTTTACCACGTGAAGTACGATAAAATATAAAAGAGGTGGATATTAATAATGGTATATATTAATTTTTATACAGGGGTTCCCTGAGACAGAAAAACTATTTCAAGTGTGGCACAAGGATAAAAAGGTTAAGAAACGCTGCTCTGAATTATGAACAGTAGTATTTTGACTGAACCACAAGATGTCAGTATTCACTTTTTTCGAAACAACCTGACAGGATATGTGGAATCAGCGAGCCGAGTTCAAATTCAAAGTTAGACAGTTGCGTCCAGTTTTTGCAAAAAGGCTCTTTAGAAAGGCATTATGAGTTCATTTTTGTCTCCTGGTTAACGCGGGGAAAAGTATAAGCCGAAATGTGCGGCCATTTGAAGTTGTTTTTGTGACTATTCTTTATTTAAATTGAATATATTTTCTAATAAATGTAGTATGCATTTACTCGTCTCTCTACGGCGACGTGATGTGACACAAGGTCGGGTTTAATGTGGGGCACCCGAGCACATACACCCGGGCCAGGACCAAAAATTGTTCCCACCTCAACCGTCAGTTGCACTGTCATCGATATGACTGCCGACCCACCCATTATTGTGTAGCTTTCCCCGGGACTGGACACCTCTTCCCCGGAACCGAGCACCTCTTCCCCGGAACCGAGCCCCTCTCCCAAGGAACCAAGCACCTCTTCCCAGGAACCGAGCATCTCTTCCCCGGAACCGAGCACCTCTTCCCAGGAACCGGGCACCTTTTCTCCGGAAACGGAATCTCTTCCCCGGAACCGAGCACCTCTTCCCCGGAACCGAGCACCTCTTCCCCGGAACCGGGCACCTTTTCTCCGGAACCGGAACCTCTTCCCCGGAATCGAGCCCCTCTTCCCCGGAACCGAGCACCTCTTCCCAGGAACCGAGTACCTTTTCTCCGGAACCGGAACCTCTTCCCCGGAGCCGGGCACCTCTCAGTATTTTTTCCCAGCTGCGTCTCTGTTCGCGGACAAAACTGAATTGCACTCTGTCCGAAGACAGAGACGCAACACTACCTGACCTGCAGTATATTAAATGGACAGTTTAAATTTGAAATTTTATCGTCTTGCCTTTAGCGAAGTGACATGTACCGAGCCCGTGTGATAATTATACCATCATCATTCATCGTAATTTTTCTTTTATTTTCCAGCAACAAACAGACACCAAGAAAAAGACATTTCAGTTGATATTTGTTATATTTTTTCAGAGTTGGAGAAGTTCTTCCAGAAGGCACTTACGCACCAGGCACGGGCAAAATATGGATGGATGACATCGTGTGTGTAGGAATTGAGTCAAGCCTTTTTGAATGCTTGAGCCGACCCTATGGACAAAATGACTGCACACACAGCGAGGACGTCGCTATTCGATGCATAAACAGCGCCAATCCCACGACTACTTCTGTTATCCCTTCACAGACTTCAAATTGTGAATATACAAAATACTGAATAATTTGGGAACATTTCGTGCTTTGTTTCGTTCATTATCTTATGGTCTTTCTTCAGTTTGCACGCTTGTTTGTGTATTATTGCGTGTTACTTTTTTGTTTGTAAATTTCACTCAATTCGTCCTTTTTTTTCTTTAGGCTGCATCTTATTTTATTTCCCATTCTTTTCACCCATCTCTGATTTTCTCTTTCTATCTATCTATCTATCTATCTATCTAATTCAGTCAGTTCGTTATCTATCTATCTATCTATCTATCTATCTATCTATCTAATTCAGTCAGTTCGTTATCTATCTATCTATCTATCTATCTAATTCAGTCAGTTCGTTATCTATCTATCTATCTATCTATCTATCTATCTATCTATCTATCTAATTCAGTCAGTTCGTTATCTATCTATCTATCTATCTAATTCAGTCAGTTCGTTATCTATCTATCTATCTATCTATCTATCTATCTATCTATCTATCTATCTAATTCAGTCAGTTCGTTATCTATCTATCTATCTATCTATCTATCTATCTATCTATCTAATTCAGTCAGTTCGTTAACTATCTATCTATCTATCTCTCTATCTAATTCAGTCAGTTCGTTATCTATCTATCTATCTATCTATCTAATTCAGTCAGTTCGTTATCTATCTATCTATCTAATTCAGTCAGTTCGTTATCTATCTATCTATCGAATTCAGTTTGTTCATTATCTATCTCCTTTAATCAATTCGTTATCTATCTATTTTAATCCGTTCATTATCTATCTATTTTAATCCGTTCATTATCTATCTATCTATCTATCTATCTATGTTACAAACATCACCAACGTAAGTAGCTACACTTTTAAGCCATTAGAAACGTGACTTCGAAATATAATTTTCTTTCTTTGTTAACTGAATCTAAAATGACATTATCAGTTTGTCAAGTTTGATATTGTTTCTTTGATTGCAACTACAACCTCCTTACCACCTGAACTTCGTGTCCATCAAATTTACAGAAAATATTAATATTAATAACCCAATAATTCTTATTACGTTCCGTTTTATTTATCTTTCAGCTTAAGGATGCTAGTCACTAACTCGGTCCAATATTTTCTCAATGATCAAAAGCTCAACCATTATAAGAATCATTATTGGCATAGACGCATTGATTAATCTAATTCTTGACTGTTGTCCGTTGTAAGGAAAAGTCTTTTGTAAAAGGTTCGTTATAAAACCATTATTCGTTGTTATCATTACTTAAAAAACTCTATGGGACCTTACCCATAATAACATAATGGAATATTTCATACGTAATAAATACTGAACCTCAAGACGAAGCAGACAGGTCAGAGTTCAGTCTGAAGTCTGGAGTGAAGTCCGTCAGAAGTCAGTCAGTCAGTCAGTCAGTCAGTCAGTCAGTCAGAGCGAGTCAGTCAGTCGAGTCAGAGGCAGTCCGAAACAGAGTCGCGTTCAGACAATTTCTACTAAACCTGATTGTTCGTACTAACACTTTTCTACCTCTCTATATATATTCCTGTTTGTAATATATCTGTGTTATTCCATATCCGTATTCGAGTTCTTCTTTATTGGTTCTACCTTGGACTATCACCGTGGTACAAGGAACCGGACCATAACACTAATATTTGTGAATTTCTTTTCAGGCTTGTTATTCCTGACTTGAATATTGAATATATCAGAGATGGCTGCTTCACGGCGTAATGTAAATAAAGTAAATAAAGATGTCAAAAGAGCTGGCCATCCTAGTGTTAAATATTTAAATTATTGATTGATTTGCCATTTCCAGTTTGCAATTTGCATATTGGGTTATTCTTGGGAAGTGTTTTAACAGAGGACAGAAAGTACGACACTGAAATCCGAAGGCACATACGGATAATGAAATATGCCTTCCAAAAGCTAAGCAAAGCATTAAGAAACATGAAAATATCGTTCATAACAAAGAAAAGAGTACTGAACTGGCACATAATATCAGCCGTCCTATATGGCAGTGAATGCTGCACAATCTCCTCACAGATGAAGACGAGGCTTGAAGCAACAGAAATGTGTTTCTACAGAAGTGTGTTGAGAATACCATAGACCGAACATGTAAGCAACGACGAAGTTTTAGAGAAAATGGAAGCAAGAAGGACACTTATATTTATATCAGAAAGAGACAGTTAAAATTTCTAGGGCACATAATGAGGAAAGTGAAACAAATTAATGGTATTAAACTACGACTTCTACACTTTTTATATTATTTAAAGTCAATTTGGCAGTCTCAGAATTTTCACATTGGTGACAACGCTTCTTAATTGTCAAGAACACGCATTGGTAACCAGGATTTCTACTCCACCACAAAAGCTACTAGTGAATAAAACGATTTAAAAAAAAATTGACGACAAAAAAAAGTAACGAAAAAATTGTATTTAAAATCTTCATTCAATTACAAAGTAAATATGTTGTGAAAGCAAAATATACATTTCAACTTCCATCTCTGATTTAATTCGATTTCTCTTTTTTTTTTTTTTTTCACAGGTCAAAACAACACAAGCGAAATTCGTTTGAAGGGGAAAGTGAAAGGAATCGGCATTGTGGAAGTAAACAATCAGGGAACATGGGGAACCATTTGTGATGACTTTTGGGATTTACAAGATGCCAAAACTGTATGTCGTCAACTTTGCTACAAGTAAGTCCCTAATACATGTAGCTCCTAAAGGCTGTTTTTACCAGATCCACCCAGATTCGGAGTTGTAGCACCTGTTAGCGTCCCAACTATAATATCAAAATACTATGACAGTATAAAAATAGATTTTTATAGCAAAAATACCGGCAATACATTTTTGAAAACAAAATTACCAGCAATGTATTTGGCTCTCGACAAAAGCCCTCCTCAAAAATACTTCAATGAAACCTGATCTACAAACTGATTTCTTACAAAGAATAAATATTCTATTCATACGAACCTGTCTCCCAAATCTTGTCGGCATTAAATAACACATTGGGGTTGATATGCCGTAATATTGAATTGAAGCTGGAAATGAGACACATTAAGGAAGGTATAGTAACATCAGTAACTAATGTTAGATTATAGTTTAGCAGACTATTACTTTTTAGGTAATTGTATTGGAGAGGTCAGAGTTCACTTTTGGAGTGACTTGTATCTAGACTGGCGTTTTAGGCGTTGACCTTGGGTTATGGAAGCTAGCGAATAAAAATGGACAAAGGATTGTCCGATATTCTGCTTTTGTTTAAAAAAAAATGTTTGTGAAGCGTGAAAAAAAACTGGTTAGAATTTTGTTGTTTATGTTAATTCTTTTCAGGAATTGTATATGTGAATGTCGGAATTGTCATGTGACCGAGGACCAATGAAGAAAATATGTAAGAAGCACGTCTTTGCAGACATGAAAGTGTAGAGTGAAATTTAGAGTAATATCGTTGAAATAAAATTCATAAATGTTTTTTTAATGATTAGGTAAGGAATTTTAGATAATAGTTTAGCAGACTATTACGTTTTAGAAAATTGTATTTCACCTCTGACTTCCTCATTTTGACCTTTGAGGTCAGATACAGGAAAACAAAGGAAGTCGTTTTGATTGGCGAAAACTAGCGTCGGAATGTTAGATGATAGAAAAGGATTTCAGTAAGTTATGTCTTACATGTTATACAATGTAGACGTGGTACTTTCGTCTCTGGAAACTTTCACCCCAGTGGGGGTGAGATAGCAACCCCACTGGTTAGTTAAAAATGTACACGTCGACGTGTTTAATAAAGTAGTAAATTAAAATTCCCTTAATTGATTTCTCTCTTTTACCTCCTAACAAAAACAACTAGCGATCAGCAGCCGAGAAAGAAGAAGGCAACTTTATGATCGAATGGACCCCGTCGCCCCAAGAAAACCCCTACAAAATGGCTATACAACATTAAGATCACCCCGAAGAAAACGAGATAAAAAAAAAAGGTATGGATGACAGATGAAATTTTCAACATTGTGAAAAGGAGACCAAAAAACAACGCCAAAACATAGCCCAGGATATAGCACTCTGCACAAAGAAATCCGGAAGAAATGCAGGTGGACTAAAGAAATGTGCAGAATTAGAACGAATTAGTATTACAGATAAAGTAGATATACATTAAAAAAAAAAAAAAAACAAGAGACGAAAGACATGCTTATCAACAGGATACATAAAAGCCAAGGACGGGACTGGAATTAAAGAAAGAAAAAATACTTCAGAGATGGAACGAATACATCGGAGAACACTTCCACGGCGAAAGAGGGAATCCGCAATACACAGAAATATCGAAGGACCAGAAATATAAAAAAACAGAAGTGAAATCAACACTAGCCAAATTGAACAGAAACAAAGCAGCAGGACCAGACAGAATCGTAATAGAGATGCTGACAACCTTAGATGATTTCGGAATAATAATAATAATAATAATAATAATAATAATAATTTATAGATAATGCCAAAGCGTTTGATAAAGTAAGTCACAAAGAGCTGTTTGAACTGCTAGGTAACCTTGATATATTTGGAAAGGATATAAGTAATCCAGAACCTATATTGGAAGCAACCCGCCTGAATATTGACAGAAAATGAATTCAGTAGATATGAAAAAAATAAAAAGGGGTGTAAGGCAAGGATGTGTCTTCTCTCCGGACTTATTCAAATTATATAGACATTTTCTGAGATAATTAGAAATCTTACCAGGATTAATTATTGGCAGCCACAAACTTAAAACTATAAGACATGCAGGTGACACAGTGTTCATAGCAGACATAGAAAGAGAACTACAAAAACTACAGAATGTAGTGAAAGTGAGAAGAAATGATTAAACATCAACTGCAAGAAGATAGAATACATGGTTGTTACCAAAAGAAATATTCCAACATGTAAATTACAGATTGGAGATCCAAAATCAAACAAGTACAAAAATTTAAATATATGGGAAGTGTTCGGATAGAAGACGGTAAATGTTATACTGAAATCCAAAGGCACATTGGGATAGTGAAAGATGGCTTCCAAAAGCTAAGCAAAGTATTAAGAAAGAGAAAAATTCATTAGAAACAAAGAAAAGAGTACTGAATTGTTATATAATATCAGTCATCCTATATAGCAGTAAATGTTGGACAATCTCCTCACAGAAGAGATATGAAGCAACAGAAATGTTGTTCTACAGGAAAATACCATAGACAGACATGTGAGCAACGACAAAGTTTTAGAAAGGACCCTTATACTTAAAATCAAAACGAAAATTTTTAGGGCACATAATGAGGAAAGAGAGCTTGGAAAATTTGATACTCACAGGACAGATTGAATGCAAGAGGGTTAGAAGAAAATAATGCATAGTGAGTTTGAGTAAATGGATGGCATAACAATGTTTAGGAGAGATAGCAAAAAGACAAAATTTATTAACAGAAGATTGTATAGAGCCATGATAAAATAAACATGGGTTCACCTAGAACTTTCTGGGCGTGGTAGGTAAGTGATAGTGATCTCCGTGGCTAGTTCTGCCTTCACTCACGACGGACAAACGGACCAGATCATCTCTTCGGTCAGTGAGAAATCCTACCGCTCCTCTACTCATCTCTACACCATGACGGGTAGAAACTGACTCGCATAAAGACGACTGCAGCCAGATTATACAGTGGCCGATGGATAAATTGGCGTTTAAATACGCAAATGAAAATAACACTGATATCTCATTTTAACAGATATATTTAGCAAAAATACACAAAAATATCTAGAAATACTAAAGATTAATTTTATTCAATAAAATTACCATTGGCTTCAACGACTGCCTTCAGATGACTTTGGAATCTCCTGCAGCTCTTCTGGGCGGTCTCCTTGTTTATGCTGGTGAACGCTGCCATATTCTTTGCCTTCAGTTCATCTTTTGCGATACAAGGAGTTTTGTTGGTCTCTCGCTCAACTGTGCACCACATATAATAATCATGGGGATTGCAGTCTGGGGAGTAGGTGGCCAGATGTAAGGGGTGATGTGGTCATAGAAATTGTCATGACTGAGTTCTCCTGCTTGTGTGACATTGTGCAGAGTCCTATTGCCACACATAGGGTCTTCCAGCAGTCAACCTCTTAACCCAAGGCAGCACTACCTCCACAAGGCACTTGATGTAGGACTCAGCCTGGTTCCCTCACCAACAAATTCAGGAGTTATCAGAACGATCAGTCAGTTTTCTAATCTGCCCTACCTTCGTAATCACCATTAGACTCATCCAACTGTTTCTGAACCCTCTTCACTGTCACCCAAACACTCTAAAATGTTCGTATTGGAGCTTCCAGTGCGAATGCCAAACAGTACAGCATGCCGTTTCTAAATTTTCTGAGGGAGTGAATTGCGTTATGGTGCTTTTTTTCTCACAGACGGTGCCCAACTGACCCTACTATACTGTGCAGTCGACAAAATCAAAAACAAGCAATGAGCATACGCGAAATTAAAAATGGAGGCAATTTACTTATCGCCCACTGTATAAGCCTACGATCAGAATACGCTACCTTCCAGCCGAGTGACACCTGACGCCGAAGGTTTTCATTTTTTTGATTTATTTACATTATTTCTTTTTCCCTTATTTATGGACAGCGACTGATTGCTTTGAAGGCCTCACATATCGATTTTACTAGCAATCATAAAACGCCAGTTGCTTCAGGCAAAGAAAAATATTTACAGCACACTTAACTTGGTGGGTGTCATAATGGAGGAGATCCGTTTTTTTTAATACACCTAGAGATTCTGTTTTCTTAGAACCAATTTTTAAAAAAGTATATTTTCTAATTGACTTTTCAACTTCTATATAGTAAATGTTCAGCCTGTATGTATATATTTTTTATGTTGCTCTTATGAGTCAATATGATTTGAAGTTAATGATTTTGTGATCAGTTCCATTCTATTTCAGCGAAATATATGCGCTCCCTGGCGCTAATAGACAACTAATCGAAGATAATAAAACACCCGTCATGGTGAGCAGAGTTGACTGCAATGGAACAGAGGGAAAGATTAAACAATGTCCAAACTTCAGCTGGGGTTCGAATAAATGTAAACTTATGGAGGCAGCTAGCGTTACTTGCGTCTACCAAGATAACGCTGCTAAGAAAGGTGATTGGAATTCTATCCGTCTTTCCCTCCGTGCCTATTGCCATGTTTTTTCCTTGCTCGCTTACTGCTCTAGTTTTTCTTTCCTCGCTCATTGCCATGTTCTCTCCCTTACTCACTCATTGTCATGGTCTTTCTCTCCTCCCTCATTGTCCTGGTCTCTCCTAACTTGCTCATTGACCTGGTCTTATTCTCCTCGATCATCGCCCTCGTCTTTCTTTCCTCGCTCATTGCTCTGGTCTCTCCTAACTCTCACGTTGCCCTCGCCTTTTTATCCTCGCTCATTGACCTGATAATTCTTTCCTCGCTCATTGCCACAGCCTTTCTCTCTTCGCTCACTGACCTGGTCTTTCTTTCCTCGCTCACTGGCTTGGTCTTTCTTTCCTCGCTCACTGACCTGGTCTTTCTTTCCTCGCTCATTGCCACAGCCTTTCTCTCCTCGCTCATTGCTCTGGTCTCTCCTAACTCTCACGTTGGCCTCGCCTTTTTATCCTCGCTCATTGACCTGATAATTCTTTCCTCGCTCATTGCGACAGCCTTTCTCTCCTCGCTCACTGACCTGGTCTTTCTTTCCTCGCTCACTGACCTGGTCTTTCTTTCCTCGCTCACTGACCTGGTCTTTCTTTCCTCGCTCATTGCCACAGCCTTTCTCTCCTCGCTCATTGCTCTGGTCTCTCCTAACTCTCACGTTGCCCTCGCCTTTTTATCCTCGCTCATTGACCTGATCTTTCTTTCCTCGCTCTCTGACCTGGTCTTATTTTCCTCGCTAAATACCACGGTCTTTCTCCACTCGCTCATTGCCCTGGTCTTTCTCTCCTCATTTATTGACCTGGGCTTTCTTTCCTCGCTCATTTCCCGGTCTGTCCTGCTATTTCCCATAGCTGGAGGAAGAAGATTCATACCTTTCCCAAGGGTATTAGTACGCAAGTGAATGTAATGGATGTATAATTATTATACCCGACGCTTTCCTTTATATTTTCGCCTTCTCCCTATATATATATATATATATATATATATATATATATATATATATATATATATATGATTCATGTGCGTAAAATTTTGTCACTTAGCTGATTGATGTTAACTTCAGCATCCCGACCCTCGTCCACTCTTCAGCGGGGGGTATCAGCAATATATAATTCCATCTTTGAGAACATTATTTTAGCCTGTTGATGCGCTTCTGAAGGACAATATGTATTGAATAAGATTTTTTAACATTTTGTCATTCAATTACACACCATCATTCTGATATATTGATTTTCTATTAGGTTGAATCATAAATAATTTCTGTTTTCATTTGGTAAATTTAATCTTTAAAAAAGTACAATTACATATTATTCCATTATATAATGAACATTATTTGCAATTACTCGCTGTCACTTAATTGATGCCATTTGATGTGTTATCATGGAAGAGAACAACATTTTTTCCTTTTGATGAACGTAGGTCACTTTTCGACTAAACTTTTAAGGACATATTCCAACTGCTGGACGTATATATGTGCATTTAGTACCACTGCATTTCTGAAGCTCTAAATGAATAATCCATTTATTCGATACAATTTGAGTTAAATTCCGTTGGTTTTGATGAAAAAAGGTTTTCAACAAACACTTGAATCTGGTTTTCAATAGAGAATGCTTTCGCCGCCAAATCATTTTGTAGTGATCGAAAAACGTAATAATTCGTTTGGTGCAAGGCCAGATGAATATGGCAGGTGGAGTAGAACAGGCCAACCGAGTTAGAAAATTCTTCTAAGCATGACATTATAACATGAAAAAAATTCCATAATGGATAATTTTTTCACGTTCTAATGAACGCACAGCACATTGTCAACTCTTTTGCATTTAAAAGCATAATCAAAAAAAATTACGTTAATGGATAACAACACACAACTTTGTATAAATACTTTGTATAAATACATACTAATGAACAACATATAGTTCGTATTATTTGCACCCTTGAAGATGATCTTGGAAGAAGATCGAAAGTACTTGGGAAATGACAATTAAAAAAATTTAATATAACACATTTTTCATAACATCAATACACGAAAGGTTATTCGTGAGTATGAACGGATTTTGTTAAAAATTAGCAGACATAATGTCTGTAATTTATTTAATCAGACGATAGATAGATAGATAGATAGATAGATAGATAGATAGATAGATAGATAGAATAAAAATTTAGAAATTATCGTATAAGAATATGTTATATATGTCTTAGGTAAAGATTGGAATTCGAACTCGAATGAAGACGGATTTCTTTCTTTTTCCATTTTAAAAAAAAATCTTTTGTTTTGATTTTTAAACTAGACCCATTCACAACGTTAGTGTGCTCACATGACCACATGTTGGCGGTTTTCAATCGCTCAGTGAAACCTAGTCTCGAACCAAAACACATACAGTTTGGAACAAATAATTCCGGACCTTGCAGCCCAGTTTGGAAACAGAACGATACCTACATATCCGTCACTGTTCTTCTGTCCGAATGTGGAATGACTGTTCAGGTAAGCATATACATGATGATTATGTGTCTAAAATAAAGCACAGAATTCTGACAAACTTTGAAGAATATGACAAATAGAAAACCATTTCATCGAAACTAGATTACGCGTTTCGTCCTTCTAGGCTTCATCAGATCAAAAACGAAAGAACGAAATGTGTGTGTGTGTGTGTGTGTGTGTGTGTGTGTAAATGCTTAAATAACAAATCGTTATTACGCTAAGCTGGCATTTCTCGTGATGAAAGAAAGAACAGAATTATTTGGTCTTTTAAAAAAAAAGAAACAAAGCCAACAAACGCAGCTGTTTTTCCCACAAATCAAAATGTACCAAAAATATTTTCAAAATTTTAAATTGTTTATAGTTATTTGAGTGACGTAATCTATTAAAAAAAAAGTTTGAAAAAAGTAACTATAAATAAAATGTGTTTTTTTTTTTTTTTTTTTTTTTTTTGCTATCCTCTGTCAGGACAAAATTGTGCGACTTTTGTATAAAAAAAAGAAAAAAAAAGGTCGTTATTTTTATGCTCTTATCTTTACAAATTTCTATTTTATATCGAAATTTATTTATACATTCCCTTGCTTTTCGGCATTGAATTTAAGCTAAAGCCCATTTCCAGAATAGTTCGAAAAACAAAAGATCTATATAACCTTTTCTGAAATGAATTTAAGCTAAAAAAAATACTTATCCAATTTTTCAGAATCGGCTGAAAGTAAAAGATTCATATATTTTAGGTATGCTCTTGTGTTTTTCGTGCCAACAATAATAGGATATAGAATCCAGACAAAGTTTGAAGAATATAACAAATAGAAAACTGTTTCATTGACAGTAGATTACTCGTTTCGCACTGACTAGGCTTCATCAGATCAAAAACGAAAGAAATATGTGTGTGCATACTTAAATAATAACTCGTCAATTGTTTTTTCCGCTAATCTTTGTTTCTTAAAACATGAAAATTGTAAATAACAGAATAAAAGTAACGGCGTTTTTTCTTTTTGTATAAAAGTCGTACAGTTTTAATCTTTCTTGCATCTTGAGAAGCGCCAGCTTAGCGGGAAAATTATTAATAATATATTAAGTATGCACACACACACACACACAAACAAACAAACAAACAAACACATATTTCTTTTGTTTTTGATTTGAAGAAGCCTAGTAAGGACGAAACGTGAAGATTATATAGATGAATACGTATAAATAAGTTCGCAATTTGATACAATTATACTTTATGTGCCGCGTCCCTTGGACGATCATGGCTCTCCATAACTTCCTATCTTTCGTTGGTCTTAACAATGCCCGTTTAATATCTCTTGCACACCCTGTTCTGCATTCCATTTACACAGACTTGTTAGATTACACGCTGCTTTCCTGTCCCTCTTTCCTACAATAGGTCTTGTAAGTGTAAGACTTTCCATGCCTTCTTTTCTCATTGTGCGTCCTAAACATTTCAACTGTATCTTTTCTCATTGTATGCATAATTTTCTTTTGTTTTCATTTTCCTTATAAACTTCCTCGTTGGCTACATGCTCTGTCTATGGTATTCGTAACATATGTCTGTAGAACTACATTTCTGTTGCCCCAAGTCTTCTCTTTATAAGTGAGGATTTTATTTAATCAATTCACCCCAAGCAAGGTGGGAATGCCACGAGTACGCAGCGGGTTGCAGAGAGTGAATAATGAGAGAAAAGACTGTGTATAGGGAGGATTGAGGAAAGAATAAAAAGATGAACAGGATTCAAGAAACTAGAAGATGGCGATTGACATTGCATTTAGATTTTTGAATATTGCAGTTATCAGGGAAGCAAATAAACGGAAGAGAATTCTGCAGGCGGGAAGTGCGGAAAAAGAAACTGTTGGAATAGAAGTGGTGGTTGAATTTAACTCTTTTAACAGTAAACAGGTGGGACCTAGATGCCAATCTAGTTGCACGCTTAAATTCATGTAGTCGGGGCACCAGGAAAAAAAAGTTCGTCAGAGCAGTGGCCATGAAAATATTTGTAGAAAAGACAAAGGGAAGCCACGTCATGTCGGTGAGAAAGTGACTGAATTCGAGATACCAAGTCAGGATTGATTACATTGCAGATCCTGACTTGGATTTTGTCAAGAACCTCGAGATGAATAGCAGGAGCACCAGACCAGATATGACAACAGTATACAATGCACGGACGAATGGTAGATTTTTAAATGTGCAAAATGGACTCTGACGAGAAAGATTTTCTGACACAACACGGAAACCCGACTTTCCTTGCAATAGATGCAGCTATTGATTCGATGTAGTCACTCCACTTCAAGCCAGTTGAAAACATGAGGCCAAGAAAGCACATCTGATGGCAGACAAAACTCTATGGTGGTTGTTCAGTATTCACTGCCATTTCGAGGGATTGGTGTTACATAACAGTCCAGTACTAATTTTTTGCTTCTACCAAAATGGTTCTGTTTCTATTATTCTTTTTAGTCTGTGGAACTACTAACACCGATTTCAGTGTTACATTTTCTGTCATCTGTTATGTTATAGCAATTCCCAGATATTGTACTTGTTTGATTTCAAAGATTGCATTTTGAGGTTTTATCTCTTGTTTTCAACCATATACCCTGTCTTCTTACAACTGATGGTTAGTCCTTTCTTTCTGCGTTCCTTTACTACCTTTTCTAGGAGTTCCTACAGCACCATCTGTGTATCTTATATTGTTAAGGTTTTGTCCACCAATAATTAACTATGGTTGGTTCTCCTTGGGAATGCCAGGTGTTGTAAGTTTAGCTGTGCGGGTAGTGTAATGTATAACGGCTTGAAATTGGAAATGGGAGAGTCGAGTTCCAATTCCGGTCTGGGTCTTTATATTTCCTTATACGCAAATGTTGTAAGCAGCGGACAATTTCTTTCTTTACACTGTATGGGTGGTTGTAGTTGAAGTTGAGCTATTGTCCAGTGAATGTTGGTAGGCGGTATCCGGATATCTGTTCGAGATAATAGTACATCCAGGGATGCTAATTTGTTGTTGTTTTCTCTCTCCATTGTGAACACCGTAAAGCCGTAACACGAGGGGAAAATAAAAAAAATCAGGCGTAGCTGGCCACGTATGGAGGGAAAATGGAGATCACCGCCTCCTGTGGGATGAGGTTAAGATATTAGACAGAGGACATTACTGAAAAATAAGAAAACATAAAGAATCAGTGCATATGCCAAGCTACACAAATCTCCTAAGCCAGTCAAATATAGAAATTAATACAATATGAAAATCAGCAATACGGAGTGCTAAAGAAAAACTATAACAACAAGAAAATTACAATATGAGCTCTGGTAAAAAAGATACATTATGTTTATGAGTCCCAAAAATTCATACTCAAGGACACATGAGTCAGTCGATAAAAGCGTTGGTTGAATCCAGTGACTTGACCCAAAGTTCAATGCCTGACTACAGCTGAGGTGAACAAAAAACTTGGAGAGTTGAGTTAAAGGGAGATCACTGGTACTGAGACTGGAGACATAAGAAAGTGGAGAGTTGAGTTAAAGGGAGATAACTTATACTGAAACATCTAGATGAGGCATGGTACGTGGAATTGCGACAATCTATCCCGTTTGAAGAAATAAAAAGTTCAGTTCGAAATTCCAATCACCTGAAGAAGGCCGCAGCGATCTTTTAGCAAGTTTGGCATCACGGTTTCATACTTTCTTAAAAAGAAGTCGTCCTAAGAATAGGACACACCGCTATCATTCACTCATTTCTCCTAACAAAATGCAACCAGTCACGGATAAGGAAAATTCCGAATTCCAAACTGGTCATTGCTGCTACTACTGCAGTAAGTGTTGTGACCCTACGACCTAATGGTTTACGGAACACATGGCATTTTGATCAATAAATAAATAGTATACTCAACAAATTTCTTCACGGAAACCAATTTTGTTTTTATAGTTCAAGTTTTAAATGTTTTTTCTTAGAGTACGGCTCTCCACAGATTCCTTTTCTGTTTTTAATCTCTGTAAACTGCGTATTGTCATGTTTTGAGGAAGTACAATTGACTGTTTTCTTCAGTTATAAATTGAGCGTTGTTCTAGAATGGTTACTCTACTAAGGCTCAGTCTGTTCTACTATTTTATCTATAATGCGGGGAAGAAGACATAGTTTTATGCCTTTGCAAGGAGCATTAGTGCAAATATTCTCGACGGGAATTTGAAGTTGACCTAGAAAAATGTTTAATTTGTTTTTAATTCAAATTTATGATAATCATATAATAAAATATATAAATAATATAAAAATACACAATGTTTCGTTGAAATTAGCCTAAATGCTTTAAATGCGAATATGCATGCATATTGTTGAAACACTACGAGCATCTTCTCAGATCTTTAAGCCAAATAGTATATTTAGAAAAGATTGATATTATTTACTAGAAATAAGTGAGTTAACATTATAATAATAGGTTAAATAAGCTTATGGCGAGTTCTACAATAAAATATTCGTAGAAATTCCCCCATCACATAGTTAAATATTTGAGTTTAACAGCTTTTGAAAAATATTGTAATAACAATAATGTTCGTTAAATTAAGAAGTGGGTTTTTTTCCATTTCACTGAAACAGACGTTAAAAACCTATCTTTCCTTCTTTTTTTTCTCTCGCTAAAAAGTAGCGTCTCCGATGTCTTTTCAATCTTTCCACGCGATCAAAACGAAATAGTCCATTGTTTATGAGACATTGGCTGGAGACTTTAAACAATTCTATCTTCCCATCTTTTACTTTTTCTTTCTTTTGCGTAACGGCCGCACTAAGTAAGAAGAGAGAAAAAAGAATTATAAAATACTAGTTTGTGTATGTGTGCCTACGTTTATTATTTTCTTATTTTCTTATAATTAAGAGTCAGGCTTATGTTTTTTTAATATAATTTTCAGCAAAACACCACACATATAACCTACCAATTAATCCTATGGCATGTGCCCACTAAAATCGAAGGAGATATTGTTAAGCAAAATACCTACCGCCATACTTTGATCTGCGACTTCCTCCGCGATGGTCAGGCGGGTCATGGGCCTTGGATCCCACAGACTGTTGCCGTCACGCAGAAGAGTGTCGGGTCATTTATCTTCACGATGGAATTCTATAGCCAAAGCACATTTAGTGGAAGAATTACGAAGTTTCCACTCCTGTTAACTCTTGGAGCTTGGTTGAATATAGCCGTGTTCTTGAAGACAGAAGGAGATAATCTGAAGATCATCGTCCCATCATGTTGGGTGACAACATCAACAGACAGACTGAGTAAGCCTAAGCATATGCTTTACGCGAACAAGTAAGTCATGTATCTATTCATTCAAATTTCTGGTAAAGAACCTTACATTTATACATATTTAGCTAAACAGTGTCTCATAAGTTCCTGACTCCTCTCGCTATCCACTACCTTTACAAGAGCCAGATCAGGTCTAAAATGGAGTACTGCTGTCATATTTGGGAAGCAGCTGCCCAGTCTTCAGTTTTCAGTCTCAATAGAGTCCAAAAGCGTCTCCGCGTCCTTGTGGGTGACAAATTATTTTCAGCCCTGCAACCTCTTATTCACGGACGAAATGGCGCAATCCTCTTACTGCTCTATCTCTACTTCCAAGAAAAGTGCTCAGATAAACTACATTCCTTGGTCCCACCAGTTCTAATCTTCAGGGCTAGGACCCGCCAGTCTACGCGCATTGTAGCGAACCACCCTAATTCCCTCCGTATTCCATTGGTGAGAAGTAAGTTCCACTCAAGCAGCTTCTACCCGAGAACCACCACAGGTTCATGGCTAGGGTTAACTGTTATCTTCCCCACTTATATGCAAAACCTGTGCCTATTACTCTCTAACCCTCTACCTCAAGTAACCCCCCGGGCCTTTTACAGGGTGAACCTCACATTAAAAAAATCTTTTCCAGCTACTGGTTTCGCTCTACAAAGGGGTATGCATGCTGTTCTTCAGTTTTACTCATTTTCCTCAAGTTCTTATTTGCACCTTTCTGTGAAATTTAATAGCTAATTAATCGGTGAAGAAATGGCCCGCGTGTTTCACGTTCAGTGTCACGCAGAGGTTAGAAAAAAAATTTGATCTCCTCAAAGAAAAAAGAAAGGGATTTGGTAAGTGGCCATGAAATTCCCCAAACCTTGCCGAGAAACCATCTTAAAACAATTATGAAAGAGCTGTTCAAAACTGTCTTCTTGGTCTTGACCAAAGAGCATTCTCGGCAGTATTTGATTTGGTGAAGGTCTTGTGGAATTAAAAAAGACATACAATAGATGTTCAGAAACTGCATTCGCTCGTTGAAAGCTGGGCCAGATTTCGTGAAGGTTTCTGACAGGAAATCAATCAAAAAGTATTGACAGTACATCGGTTTGGTGTTACTTTCAAGACAGTCTTTTTAATTTAAAACACATTTTTATAATCCTTTCTCTTCCAAAAATATTAATCTCTCTATAAATCTCATGATTAAATTTGATTCTGATAACGGGCCTGTATTTTTGCTGTCTTTTACTATTTAATAAAAATAAAGGAAAGATTGTATTTCGAAAGGAAAAAAAAACAATGGACCAAAGTAATTCTAGTATATAATATTTTTTAAAGCAAGTAGGATTATATATATATATATATATATATATATATATATATATATATATATATATATATATATATTAAATGATAAGAAATAGACAACATTAAGTTTCCATGACTATATTTTTTTTTCCCCAGAAAATATATCTTTCCTGGTTCATCAGGTCACATCTCTAGTTACAAAAGAATATTTTAATACAATTTTTGAGGGATAGATTTAGATTAACATAAGCTGACAGAAGTGGTTGGAGGATTATGGAAAGGTCCATCTTGGAAATGTAAATAGGGATAAGTTGTTTTTTTTTTTTTTTTAACCATCCTTAATAATTTACTTAGGTTAAAATGTACTCAGTTAAGAGGCCAGACAATTTGACCTCTTAAATAATTTTTAGACAGGAAGAGAAAATTATATATATATATATATATATATATATATATATGTATATAGAAACAAAGATTATGAAATGGACAAAGTCCGACAATTATTTTAAGACATTTTTATGTTTATAAATTCTTTTTTTATAGATACAAATATTTAAGTAAATGCTCTGTTTATAATAAACAGTATTAACGACATTTACCGGCCTGAATGCCCGAGAAATTTTCATAGAAAATATGCGTCCTCCGACATATAGCCTGACGTGCTATACCGATTTAGCCACAGTAAAATCGGCCTTGCTGACCGAAACGCTCCTCTGTGGCCAAATCGGTTAAGGCACGTCAAGCTAAATGACGGTTCCGTATAGGATACAGGTTCGAATCCTGTCGGAGGACGCATATTTTCTATGAAAATTTCTCGGACATTCGGGCCGGTAAATGTCGTTAATACTGTTTATTATAAAATAGAGCATTTACTTAAATATTTGTATCTACAAAAAAGAATGTATAAACATAAAAATGTCTTAAAATAACAAAGATTATATATTGCTAAGAACGATTGAGCAGTCTAGAGACAAGATAAGTGAACATATTTATTATTTACCCATATAAACACAAATATAATGAGATGTTTGCTGCAATGCACCAACTTTGATAAAACTACATATTCATTCAGCATCCTGTAATTATGAATAGCATCGCTAACGATGGCTTGCAAGACTGACACGTAGACCATCATTCCAAATCAACACGGGTACACAGACACACGTACGTTTGAAACAAAGATTATTAAGTATGCGACAAGAGTGCAGATTGGATTTCTTTTGAAAGTCCAGCTCTACCAAATCTTAAAATTTCGCTACTTGAGTCTTAGAGACCGACTTGGAGGATAAAGTTGGGATATGTTGAGTTATTAATAAAAAGAAAGTTAATTTAAAAGTACTGGGATTTCAAATGTAACCCTGTTTGACAATTCTGTAAGCGTAAGACGCGACCAACCTGCAAGGATATGCGTTACTTTTACCAAAACCTGTCATTATATAGAATCCATTTATCTCTGATACACATCCCCTGTTTACCCCTGTGTCCTTATGGGTACATTAGAATTTGTATATTTGTAGACCATCGTCACATTTGTTGGCATGGTGCCCTTTCGGTCAATAATAATAATAATGAAAATTTTTCACCCTATCGTGCCGGGTGTATTCTGGGTGCCATAATGCATATAGTGGGCTTTGTGTATTTGTACCCCAGCGTCACTTTGTTGGCGTCATACACTTTCAGTCAGTTGTAATAATAATGGCTAATTTTAACCCACGAAAATTTCACAGATTTCCTATTTTCATTCTCAGGTGAATCTTAATTCTTCAGTTAATTATTAAATAAGCTCATGGCGAGTTCTATGGCAATAGTATATTCGTAGAAATTCCTCTGTCACATCGTTAAATATTTGAACGAAACAACTTTAACAAAATATCCCAAATCACATATAAATATGAATGCTAGTCGTTATTTTAATAAGTGGGTGGAAATGGTAAGATTTGAAACTGACAACTTTTTCTCGTTTCACTGAAACAGCCGTTAAGCTCATATCTTTCTTTTTCATTTTCTCAATGAAACAAAACGTTGTTTTTATATGTCTTTGTCTAATCACGTGATTAAAATGTAATAGTCCATTATTTATGAGGTATTGGCAGGGCATAACGGTCGTGCGAACTAACGAACGGTGGGGAAGTACAATATAATAGGATAATAATAATAATAATAATAATAATAATCTTTTCGATGGTGCAGTTATTATTATATTATTTCCTTTGATTTCTTGTGTACAATCATTTCCTCCTGGGTCCCAACCAGAGACCTAGGGTCATAAATGGTTTCATGACATTTTCCACTGAACTAAGCTTCATCGTAGTTAATACTCTACCTGTACCAAACAAGCTGATGTAGACAAACCCCGTACTTGTACGTAGTGCAAGGTTAAAAGCTGAAACCAAAGGTTTTATTCTTGCGGCACAAGACCAAAGATTTTTAACTAGAAAATACCAGACACACATGCTGAAAAATTGTATTAAACAAAAATGCAGATGTTGTGATAATATCCATAAACAAATAACCATCTTGTATCAGGTTGCACAGTATTAGCACCTACTGAATATAAAATTCGGCTTAGTAGGGTGGACCAATATCTGCATTGGCAAATCTGCAACTTTTACAGGAAGGAAACTGCAATGAACTGGTATGAACACTACACAGACTCGGTTACAGAGATGGGACCTGTAGCAATTTTATGGAACTTTACAATACATATAAACAGAACAATCAAAGCTAATCGCTTAGACATCGTGATCAAAAACCGCAAAAACATTATTATTAACATGGCAGTGGACTGTAATGTAACTTTGAAGATCTTCAAAAAAAACCATCAAAATGCAAGTATCTTGGAATGGAAATCTAAAACAAAATATGGCATATGAGGACATCAATAATTCCAGTTGTAGTTGGAGCCTTCGGGTTGATTGGAAAAGGTTCCGATAGACCCATTGAAGGTTTCCCTGGAAGCCCATGCTTTAAAGGAATACAAAAGATCGTACTCACAAGTACAAAAGTATTCAGGGGAAAATATCATGGTACCATTTCTGACCTTAGGTCCCTGTTTAGGTCCCGGAATGAAATGAGCATACAGCAGAAATCAAAGGAAATAATAATATGATACATACCAGGGAAGTTACATTGTTCATGATCCGACATGGTGATTTTCGAAGCGTAGCTTAGATGTGGCACAAGGACGGAAGTATGGCGCACTCAATGAGGATCGTACTCGGTACTCAGTTGTAATTGTTCTAGTGCTAACCATTATACTAGGTCGAGGTGCCTCTAAAACCTGACATGTGATTATAAAACATACGCAGGTCAAAAATATTTTTAATAATAATAATAATAAATGTGATAAAGCCACCTTCAAAGGCGATAAGCTAACGAAAACTAGAGATTTAGACAAGATTAAGGAACAAGTCCAAGATGGTACATACAAAAGGAATTAATGAAGGAGACGGAATACAACATTCAATTACGAAGAAAAAGATCCGAAAAGAATATTATAGGAGAGTGCGTTTGATACTAGAAAGCGACCTTAATGATGCCAATAAAATAAATGCTATGAACACCTTAGCTATACCCGTAGTAACATATGGATTCAACATTATTAAATGGAAGTTGAATGACATTAAAAGATTGGACGCCAAAACCAGAAAAATGCTTGCCTAAATGAGGATGAACCACCCGAAATCAGATATTGATAGGCTGTATGTACCAAGAGCTTTAGGAGGCCGAGGTCTAATCCATCTTGAATTAGCTCTAAAAACTGCAACAATCGGATTGGAAGCATATCTCATAAAAACCAATGACCCTCTCCTAAAAATAGTAAAACACTAAATCCACTCCATCAACAAAGAAGCTGCATTCTTCAGGAAACAGCTTAATAAACCTGAAACCCTACCAACAAAAAAGGAAGTGAATATCGTCTACGCCAAACGATTAAAACAGAAAGCAAAACAACTTGGCCGAATGAAATTACAAAAAAACTGGGCGGACATGGCGTTGCATGACAAATACCTAAAAAGAATGAAAAAAGCAGATGTGGACTAACAGAAAACCCATCAGTGGCTGAGGACACCGGGTTGAAAGCTGAGATAAAAGGCCTAATTATAGCAGCTCAACCTCGCAACCAGATTCTATCACTGTCACGTAATCAAGGATGAAACTAACCCGAAATGAGGATCTGCAGAAAGTACGATGAAACTGTCGACCATATTATGTCAGGATCTCCGGAACTAGCAAAAAATTAACATACCCACAAACATAATCGTAGCGACATATGTGCACTGGAAGATATGAAGGAAACATGAAATCGAAACTACTGAGTGAGAGATGGTATGAGCACCAACCAGACACAGTTACCCCCCCCCCCAAAAAAAACGATGTAACTATCCTCTGGGACATACCACTTCAAACAGACAGGGAAATAAAAGCCAACCGAGCTGATATTACCATAAAAGACAAGAAATTCAGGAAGTGTATGTTTATTGACATGGCAGTACCATCTGAGAGAAATACCTCCATGAAAATTATCGAGAAATTGTTCAAAGACAGGGAGTAGGAGATCGAGATTAACAGGATGTGGAAAATGAAGACTGAAATTGTACCAATAGTAATCGGATCCTTGACCATCGTGAGAAAAAGGAATAGACAATTTTACTAACAGTGTCCCAGGTACAAGTTGCCCAGAAGATCGCCCTACTAAAAACATCCCATATACTAAGAAGACTACTATCAATCAAATGGCAATTTTCCTATAAGACCTAGGGGCCATAGTTTGGACCCGCCTCTACAGGATACAAAGTAAGAAACATAACATACACTACTACTACTATTACTACTTATTATTATTATTATTATTATTATTATTATAAACAAATTATTTAGTGGATCCAAAGATATTGCTTGGAGTAAAGGTAGGTAAAAATACTTTTGATATATCCTCATAAACTTGTGAAGTAAATTCTAAATAATGATTATTTTGCGGCTTAACTTAATACGCTTTAATTTTTGGTCTTTTCTTTTGAAGATGCCCTGTCGATAAGACAGTAAGCCTCTTATCGATTAACCAAACTACCCTGGGGTTTCGATTCCAGACGTTTACATTCTTTAATAATTTCGGTTCGCTTTACGTCCACTGTGACACCTTCGTTTGCCTGCAGAACGAAAAGAACGAGCGATGTGATCAATCTTGCGGATTCAAAAACAGGCGGCGCAAAAGAAGTGATAATTCTAGATTGAGTGACATGATTTATCACGTGACCAGCGCACCTTTTGTGATTTATGATGCATCGACAAATAAAACGAATAAAGTTGACAACATCCGAATAGACTCAACAACTTTAACGAGTAAACGAGACACTTTATATGATGTTACTTTCCCTCGCAAAACGCATGATAACCAAATGATTATCAATACGACAGAAAGTAGTCTGGAGTCCATAACCAACTCAAAAGTGCCGGTGTCAACAGACACTGACGATACAGCTACCAACATTAATACGAATACTGCTAGAACCGAATCCCAAATCCAAAACTTTATCACATCGAGAATGAAAGCCATGCAGAGTACGGAAACGTTTACGCTAAACAATAATTGGATATTCACGAGTACAGTGGCATCGATATTAACGCCAAGGGAGACAACACAAGATAAACTGAAAAAAACAGAACTGGAGAAGAAAGAACGGTTTGCTATGCTCAAAAGATATATACCCGAGGCCTCTTCCAAAGAACCAGGTAAGTCCCAATCTTCTACGATTGGTGCTACTACAACTTTTTAACCTCGAAACTATAATGGTCACACTTTAATTTAATTTTCACCAATTATTTCTTCTTTTATGCACCAAGTCATTTCAGAACTATACCTTTTCAACTTCAGAATGATAATAATCAACTTCAAAATGGACTTATTTTCATGTAAAAAAATTAATCAACTTCAAAATGGATCAATCAACTTCAATATGGATCAATCAACTTCAAATTGGAAAATAATCAACTTCAAAATGAGAAATAATCAACTTCAAATTGAGAAATAATCAACTTCAAATTGAGAATTAATATAATACTAATAAATTTAATATTTATTCTTTTATTTTTACATAAAAGGGATATAAAAAAATATAAACGTTCCTAAGAAATTTATTTAAAAGATTACAATTACATCATCTAAGTTAATTACAGAGAGAAGTAATCTCTGTATTCCAGATACGAAGTTAGTACAAGTCTCAGGGGAAATATTATTAATTGCCTCGGAGATCATCGCTTCTAACTTGCTGAGGCGGAATTCTTTAGTAGTTAAAGATCCCTGGCCGTCACCTCTTAAAATCCCAACAATTGAGTCTGCCATACTTCTTTTTACGTCAGCTTTAATGACTGACCAAACCTTTTCAATGGGATTTAACATCGGACTATAGGGGGCAAGTCTGAAAATTTGGTGTTGCCTATATTCATCCTCCTCCACAACTTCTTCAATTGAAGTATGGCAAGAAGCATTATCAATAACTAAGACAACTCCCCTTTCACAAATTTCATTTATCTTTCTAAGGCACTCCCTGGTCCATTCTTTCGCATCCTCTTTTTTGAAAGAACCTCTTTTAATTTTATGATAAATTAATCCATTATTACTAATACATCCAATATTTCAATTTAGCAAAAAAAAAATTTGAAGTTGTTTATTCTCATTTTGAAGTTGATTGTTTTTAGGTTTTTGACATTTTCTCAATTTGAAGTTGATTAATCCATTTTGAAGTTGATTGTTCCAATTTGAAGTTGATTGATCCATTTTGAAGTTGATTGTTCCATTTTGAAGTTGATTAATCCATTTTGCTTGAAAATAAGTCCATTTTGAAGTTGATTATTATCATTTTGAAGTTGAAAAGGTATAGAGCGATTATGGCTCCCCACGACCTTCTTCTCTTTTGTTTCTCTAAGTAACTTTTACTTTCTGTACGAATTTCCGGGATGAGGAGTTAGTATAAATTTGTACTATTTATATTTGTACTCTTGTCCTCATCTTTGCTGCAATCACGACATTTCGGTCGTTGTAACCTCCGGCCTTCCTCGGATATATATTGATCTGGATAACCTACAGGCAATTCTGAACTGAACCCTTATTTAATCAACAGGTTTTAGACCTCTTCCAGAGTACCAGTTATGTCCCAAATTTCTACGAGCAGGATTACTACGATTTTTGTCCTAAAAGATATAATGGCCACACCAGTTTAACTTTCACTAATTCACTTTTAGTTTTTTACCACCCGTCTTAGCCATTGTCTCCCATCTATTCACTCAAACTCATTAAATTGGTCATTTGCCGTTTCTTTGCGCTTCTCTTTCCTTCAATATGTCCTGTATGTATTAAATTCTCCAGGTTTTCTTTCCTCATTGTTTTCTAGCAGTTTCCATTGTTACTTTTTAAGTGTAAGTATTAGTCTCTCTATTTTTCTTACGGCTTCCTCATTACTCACATGTTCTCTCCCTGATATTCACAGCATTCGTTAGAACTTGGAACCCTGTTGTTTTAAGCCTTTTCTTCATCTGTGAGGAGATTTTTCAGCATTCACTGCTATGGAGGAGATTAGATATTACATAGAAGATAAACACACTTTTTTTTGTTTCTAAGAACATTTTTCTACCTCTTGATACTTTGCTTAGTTTCCATCAGACATCTTTCACTATTTCTATGTGGATTTCTGTGTTGCATTTTCTGTCATTTCTTACTACACTACTCAGTAAAAAGTACTTCCTTGATTTTGACGCTTCCAATATGAACGTCACATTTTGAATTCCCTCTTTTTCTGACAAACATGCATAATGTCTGTGTATTTCGGTTGTTTTTATTTAGCAGCATATCAATCTCTATGTGTTATTTTGTGATGCGTGTTCTTAGAGCATATATCTATTGTACATTTAACTATTAAAAAACAACAATGAAACTCCATATGTGGATCAACAAATAAATATATATTGAAATATAACATACAAAACAATCATGCAATGAAGTGTAATGATTAAGGAGAAAAAAGTTGTTCCCCTTCAACTGTATTCTGATTGAATGTTCGAAAGAGTTTCTCTTGAATAAGAATGTTCAGGATTCTATTTTGAATAGAGTTTGCTGTTAGAATAGAATAAATGTGTTGTTTAGAGAAATTAATAGAGTTCTGGTTCATGAACTTGGCTGGGTCACAGAGAGAGATATGTATAATGTGTTACAAAAATCTGTGTCTGTGTGTGCGTTTGAAATGTTGTGAGTAAAGTCGTAGATTTGTGTGGACAGGCGAAATAGCTGAACTCTACTGGCGGCTTGTGGCAAAATTTTAAAGGTACCGGTAGGCTCCGAGCGAAAACGCGGGAAAAACTGATTTAGTATTAAAATGTTGATTGGTTAAATTAAAATTTGACCAATTACTGATTTTGTATTAAAGAAACATGTGAGCAAGTTCACGACCGAAAAATTCAAAGTGCTGACTGCGATTGGTAAATTGTCTTATAGAAAAGCAGTAATGGTTTACTAGCCAATCACAGACGAATAAATTGTGGACGTGGAAAAGCATAGCAGTCGCTACAATTTAATGCTGAAATATAAATATTCTTTGTGCGTAATTTTATTTTTTGAGATAATAATGGTTTAGTGATACAGGTCTTACTAATTAACCCATAGCTGAAGGGAGAAGAAGTGAATTTATAGCTTTCTCAAGATTATTAGCGCGTAAGTGAATATAACGAAAACAACTGGAATTGGAACTCGGCTCTTCAGTTAACAATTCTGAGCCATTACACCACTCGCAAATCCAAGCTTACAGCACCTGGTATTCTCAAGCGATCACCTATCTAGATATTGACCAGCCTTAACGTTCGTACGGGATCCGGTGTTTCAATGTGATGTAGACGTAAGACCTGTCTGTTTAGTAATAATAATGTTAGAGGAAGCAAGAGTTTCTTCGTCCTTGAATGTATAATTCGCGGTTCTTTTGAACTCGCGGTTCTTTTTAAAGATCAAAATGCTGTTGAGTGAATAAAATGGCTTCCTGTCTTGTCATTTTGTCAGACGCTTCCAGCTTGAAGTAACAGCTTTGGTGTGCTACTACTATCAAAGATCTTTGTCTTCCCCCAATGAACGAAACTCTGTCTTACAGTTAATGGTTAGTTCATTCTTGTTGATTTCTTTAAGCTCTTCCAGCTTCTTTTTCTGAGTCTTCCATTGACACAATGTCATCTGCTCATCTTTGATAAGATTATGCCCGACAATAATAAATCTTGAAAGGATTTCTATTATCCGTATTAATTAAATAAATCCGGTGAAGAAAGGCGTTCTTATATCCGTCCTTTTTTTCTCATTATTATTTCGTTTCTAGCATTATTTTTATTTTGTAATTTTATTTTGTAGATAATCATGCGCGCGAACTTTGTATAGAGCATGATTATCTACCAAATTAAAAAATCCTAGAAAGGAGCAATTTGTTTTATTTTGTAAATAATCATGCTCTTTTCAAACTTCATTATTAATTTTATTTTTCTTTGTTTTAATTTAAAATATGATTTATTATATTATTTAATTTGTTCTTTTAATTTATCATTACTATTCTACACGGAAAAAGGTTCTATTGTATTATTTAATTTATTTTTGTTTAAAGTTTTATGTTATAAATAAAATTAAACTTATCAAAAAAAATATATATTGCTTTACGGTAATGCGTAATGATTCCTGAGACAAAATTCTGTAAAAGAAGTAAATAGGCCAAACCAAAATTTATGCTTACGCCAACGAAAATACCCGGAAGTACTCCGCGGTTAATCAGTAAAAAAAATGCCCGTAATGGCGGAAGAATATTGTTGCAGGCCCGGTAGGGTGCAGTGCTGGTTTATTACAAAGTGGCCTTGTGCCAGACACCACACTAAACTACCGAGTCCACAAGCAATGTATAAAAAAATAATAATGCGTGAATGAACAGTGAGAGGAAAGGGGTCAATCAACAAGTGCATAAATTAATAAACATCAAAGAGATAGCCGGAATAAAATGACAAAGACGTCTGTTTGTAAAACATGTGTAACTTTAATTAGATGGAAACAAGTAGATTATCTCGTGGTACGAGATCAGAGAAGAGTTCCGCGCCAAAATAGGAATGCAAGATGAACAAGGCGGGAAAAAGAGTTTTACAAGGTTCTGGAAAAAGGAACTCGTTAAACACGAGATGTATGTGCGCACAGATAGAAAGGAGTACTCACTGTGGATTTTTTTTTTTGGCGTTGTAAGTGTGTGTGGTATTTTTGTATTCAGGTTCATAGTTAGAAATAATGTTCGGTCGTCTCAGAGTTTTTGGTGAGGCATTGAATTGGCTGCTGGAAATTTTACCGGATTGCTATGGGCATCTAGCCAGGAGAAACGAAGAATGTTTGAAGCGAGTTTCATGGTCTTGTGGAGTTGTTTACGGCGAGCCCAGGGAGACGAAAAATGTTTGTTAGTAAGTAAGAATATCCCTGTCTGTATTTACTGGTTCACTGACGAGGGATAAGTGTAAGTCACCTGTGGAATACGAAGTTTTGCCCACGACTGTGTCGTGAGTCTCGAACATTTTCTAGCAGAAAACGGAGACGGTCTGACCTGCGGATAGCAAGTTGTTCGTCAGTAGGATATCCCTGTCTGTATTTACGATTGACTGACGAGGGATAAAAATAAGCCACTTGTCGAATACGAAGTTTTGCTCACGACTGTGTCGTGTGTCTCGAACGTCTTCTGGTCGAAAACTGAGAAGGTCTGACCTGCGGGCAGCTTCAAGACGAGAAGAAGTCTTGGTAAAGTGTGAAGTCGACATTGTTGAGATAAGATATTCCGGCCCGCATATGGGTTAAGGGCACGGAATAAATGAGTTGCCCGTCTAGTTAGGTCGAAAGTCGGAAGGCAACTGGCTTGCAAACGCTGGCCGTTTGAGACGCCGAAAAAACGCGCGGAAAAAAAAATTCAAAATCTGTTAGTCTGACTTCATCAGTAGGAGCTAGCGAAGTCCTTTCTCCAGCTTACTGCTACGTCTAGCTGTGAGTGGAAGGAAGGGGTGAAAACCGCGCGCACACACGCACGAGTGTGAAAGGAAGGGAGGAAACTCGCGCGCGCGTAAAATACAGATGGAATTCATGTGTTAATTCCATAATATCCAAGACAAAATCATATTTTTTCTTGTCGATAACTCAAAAACGGTAGGTTTTCATAATTGTTAATTCAAGTTCAACATGTACATTTACACGGAAATATGACCATTTTGGAAAAAAATTTATAGATATTTAGCGCGGGGCTTAAAAAGCAAATTTACCGTTATTTTAAGAAGTGGGTATAAATTGAAAGATTTGAAATTGACAACAGTTCCGTTTCACTGAAACAGCAGTTAAACACTTATATCTTTCTTTATATATTTTATTCATTTTCTTACTGAACCCAAGTAGAATCTCTAATACGTGCTGTGTTTATCAAAACTCAATAGTCCATTATTTATGAGGTATCAACAGGAGACGTTAAACAATTCTATCTTTCCTTAATTCTTTCATTCATTCTCTCACTGAAACCAAGTAGTGTCTTTTCTACTCTTTCCACGTGATCAAAACAGAATAGTCCATTATTTATGAGGTACTGACAGAAAATAACAATCGTACAGACTAATGAAGAGGGACAAGTACAATTATAATATCTTTCATACAAATAAAGATATTCTCGTATTTTAAGTAGTTCTTTGTGTCATACTCTATCAAATGACTTTATGCAATCGATAAAATATAGGTATAGATTTTTTCTGTATTTTTATTGCTCACTATTTATATTATCTTAAAGAAAGCTATTTCTTTCTTACCCTATTTCCAATTTAATTCTGCTATAAGATCTCTTCATTAATTCCCTAATGATAAGTTTGTTTTTTGTCAAGCTAATTGTTTGAGTTCGCATTCATTTGCACCTGATTTTTTACAACACTACGTAGATAGATCAAATGAGGTCTTCCGGTATTTCACCACTGTCGTCTATTTATCATTTTGGCAATCTTATCGATCCCAAAATCATCGAAGACTGAACATATCTTTATTACAACCCCATTTGGTCCTACTGCTTTATTTTTGTTAATTTTGGTCAGTGCCAAACGTACAGCAGATTTTAATACGGTTTTCCTTCATTTCTTTTCATATCATAGGTTTGTTTATTGTTGTCATGGAAGAGCTCTCTGATGTATTCATTCCATTTCCGTAATGTCTTTTCCTTTTCTGTTATGAGTGTTCCGTTTCTAGATGTTATACATCCTACCAGAGAGCACATTTTTCTTTATGCTTGCATGCTATTTATCTTCTGCATTTTTTCTATCTTCTTGTTGAGCTATACATCTTTTGCTTACTTGCATTTGTTTATAATGTTTTTGCTTAATCTCTTACATTCTGTACAGTTTCTTAATTCTCTCTTCCATTAGCTCAAGAATTGTATTTGTAATTTACTTATTTCTTCTTGCCTCATCTCGTCTCTCTTGGGATAACCTATTTTGCCATTTTGATTAATGCTCTCTTTAATGTGTTTCAGTTTTAGTTACATCATCTAAAGTTTTGTATTTGTTCTTAACTACATCTGCATATTGAGTCATTTTGGAGTGTGTCAAGTTGTAGTTTACATATTGTTTTAGGTATCTTTTTTTTGTAATTTTAACCTAGTTTACATATGGCTGGGAGGTGATTGCCTCTATGATCACTATTGGGGTATGTTACAGAGTGTAGTACTGCATTTTTAACTCTCTTGCTGATTCTTAGGAAGTCAGCTTGGTTCTTTATATCTCCTCTGGCGTTTTCCATGTTCATGAGCATTTTCTTTGTATTGGTTATTACTTGGTCATTTGTTGTGCACCAATGAACTTATTCTTCTCAGTATTTGTCACATGATTCAAGTTCATACTTGCCAACTATTTCACTATCTTATTCTTTCCAATTTCATAATTTCTTGCAATTTATACTAGCATTATCTAATGTGAATATAAATATCACAAATGTCAAAATGGCAGAGTAATTTGTGTATGAATCAGCACATCTGAGGATTGTTTTATCCATTCATTTCAACACCAAAGAGATTTGCTGTGTTGAGTTTAAATACTCCTTTGATCTAGCAAGTGAAGCTTTTTTTCTTTGAGTATGATACACACCTTATTTTGGAAGGTAGTTAGATATTACAGTGTGTGTGCGCACACACACACACATATATATATATATATATAAAATGGACATTGATGTGAACACCCAGCAGGGAGAGTATTTCATCCTTAAATGTAATCATCAGGCAATGTGTGTTGTGACTATTTATAGATGCTGGTCACTGGTGCTTTATGGGTTGGTCTATTGTATTTTTCTAACGGCTATTGGGTGGGTAGTAATGATTATATTTCAAATTATTGTAGGAGCTATTTTAGTAGAAATAATTGTGAATCCAAATGCAGTTTTGTGGCTATTTTATAGTGTTGTTTATTAACTCTTTTTACTCATTATTTCTTACTTTATTATATGTTGTTGATTGTTATTATTATATTTAATTGTTTTTTTTTATGTGTGCGTTCATAGTTTGTTAATTACTTAATTTGTTTTCCAGTGCCTTAAGTGAAGGTGTTGATTGCAGAAAAAAGAGTTTTAAAAAGTTCAAAACCAACCAAACTCCCCTCAATAGGGCAAACATTGTTGCATAAGCTCAAATGACCAATCAAAAACAAGTATATGATAATTCAGAAAACTTGACAATGAACCTTAGATACAATTTATTAATGCCTTAATGTTAATGTTAGAATGATTTCTAATTTAGTCTAACTTATCAATCTTTAATTTTACTATAAAGTAAAAAAATAAAAATTTTAAATTTAACCCTGCATTAAGTTTAAAATATAAAATTATTTGAAGATGAAATGGAGGAAAATATGCATATATTTATTTACTTATTTATTGTTTTAATTGAAAAGCCAAATTTTCAGTTAGAGCAACCATTAATCTAAGGAGAGTCAAACATTGTAACAACTTAGATACTATTTAAGGGATCTGAATTAAGATTATGTGGGCAGGGGAAGAAGTTTTACAAAAGACAAGACAGACACAATCACATAGTACACAAACACGTAGGGTACTTCGATGTGGTGTAATGGTTAACAAGCTTGTAACACGCTTGCTTTGCTAGATCTATTATGACTCAATAGTGAGTGTGATCTTCACTGGGTTCTCCACAATTTTGGCCTTGTGCCACATCTAAGCTATGCTTAGAAAATCATTTAGACACCTCGAGGCAGTGTAATGGTTAGCAAACTTGTTTTGCTAGAATATGTGCAACTGAATAGTGAGTTCAATCCTTACTGGGTGCCCCATACTTTCAGCCTTGTGCCACATCTAAACTACACTTGGAAAATCAATAGTACACAAACATGTAAATATATTTAGGTATATAAACACACAAAAACATGGATGACACAGGAAATAGAGAAATCCACGTCAAAGAAAATCATCTCAGACACATATACAGACAATTAAAAGCATATACAAGCAATCACAAACACATACTAATAAAGACAGACTCACCAAAATTCAAGCCTAAAAGTATTAATTGAGTACAAACCAACTATCAAAATTTTACATACATGTGTACAGATATATAGATAAAAAGAAGGTTTAATTGATGAAAGTTAAGAGTATAATTGAAAAACAAATATTTGGCTATGAACAAAGCAAAGATAAACAACAATTAAACATATACATATGAACAGAAACAACATATATGCATACGCATATAAAAAAATCTAACAGCCAAATTCATATACCCAAACAAAATACAACATGGAAAATAAGAACCAGCATATATACAGAAATTAAATCACATTAACATGCATATATACCAATATATGTATGAATACACATGAATACATACACAAATATATACATAAATAAATACATGCATACATAAATATACAGATATATACACATATAAATATACATATATATATATGTATGTATGTATGTATGCATAGATGTAAATACAAAAAAATCAACTCAAATTCCTACAAATAAAAACACACAAATAAACCAACACACATGCACAAATGCAAGTATCTAAATGTATACACCCATATAAACAGAAACATACATACTTACTAAAAGACATATGCACAGTCTTATCTAAATGACTAATGAATTAAGAACCCATTCAAAATTAATGTATAATGAATCACAACTGTTTAGTATTAAGTCAATAAGCTATTCTGAATTAAATCACTAACAAATGTAGATTATAGTTAGCATCGATAATCCATTTAAAGATATTAAGATATATATATATATATATATGTATGTGCATATAAACATACACTACATCCATACATATGCACAAATATATAAATATATATATATATATATATATTCACACAAATGTACATGAATACAAATAGATAGGAGGATGAGCAAATAATAGAAATAATAACAATCTAAACTTACAATAACATTGCTTTGTTGTTGAAAAGTTAAATTGTAAGCTATGTTTGCAATTAACAGTGAGTTCATTCCTTTGATTTAAGAGATTGATCTTGTCTTTGAATCTAATGATCTCCAATTTTTCATTAAGACAGATAACAAGGGGCATATAGAGAATTACATGCTTGAGCTCTCTTAATTAATTTCCATTTAACTGTAGGTGTTTTGTTTTTCTCTGTTAAACTCCAAAAATACTTGGACAACGAAGTATTGTATTTAAGATTACTATTGTTGAAAGATTGTAGATGTCAATACCAACAGTTTTTGAATATATCTATAGTACTTTCAATGTAAAACTTTTTAATATTGGGATTATCAAATGTAGAAATTGTACTGAGATAAAATAGAGAAATAGTTAAACAATTATTCTGTAGTGGGCAATTATTGGGATTCCTACAATTACACATGTTATTGTTAATGTTATTATACTTAGTCAAGTTTTTTGAGTTTTTATACTTGTTGAAGGCTGTCATTATGCTTTTTAATTATTTTCTAACATTAAGACATTAATAAATTGTATCTAAGGTTTGTTGTCAAGTTTCCTGAATTATCATATACTTGTATTTTGATTGGTCATTCGAGCTTATGTAACAATGTTTGCCCTATTGAGGGGAATTTGGTTGGTTTTGAACTCTATTCTGCAATCAACACCATCACTTGACAAAATACCAAAAGTGTTGAAAGAAAATGGCTATTTTTGTAGTGATGTTATAACATGTTTATGTTATAATTTTTGAATAAATACTATTTGCTCTACTCTGTATTGAACACTCTTTTAAGAATAGTGTTTTTGGTTATTGGAATTTTATTCCATCTGTACCAATCCTATACTTGTGTGGGTGTGTATATATATATATATATATATATATATATACATACATACATAAGATTAAATTCCCTGTCCTTATAAAATCTCTAAATTGAATACAGTTTAAAAACAAGCTTTTTGTTGGAAACTTTTACATACAACTAATAGGTTTATCAAGAATTTACTTATGATCCATGCTGTAGAATGAAGGCCTGACACAAATTATGATAAAAAAAAAAAAAAAATGAATGAAAACAATAATTAAAACTATTATTGAAGACAAGATTTATGAAGATGTAACTTCTCATAAATTATAGTGTGTGTAATACAGAATGTATATAATATGTATATCAGAAGTGTGGAAATTGATATCAACACCAAATCGTAAAAGTCTGTTTCAAGCTCGAAATATCCACACATATTTGCACATGCTCTATACTGGATATTAAGCACTTTTACCTTATAAATATAACATACCTTAAAACTACATTTTATCATGTGTGTGTATGGGTTCTTCATTTGTGTTATGTAATAAAAATCAACTTTTCTTTAAAAAAAAAAAAAAAAAAAATTGCAAGTACCTATGTAACTTTTTCTTTTTTTTTTTTTTTCAGGTCTGAAAAAATTCCACCATTTGCAAATACTTTCCTTAGCATTAACATTAATGACCTTCTGGTTTTTAGCTTAAGATTTTTATTTAAGAAAAAAAGTGGGCCCAAGAAAAAAAAAAAAAAAAAAACGTCTCTAAAAAGAAAAACAGAGGCACTTCAGGGATTTAAAAAAAAATGTATGTTCAAATGAATATTTGGGTTAATAGAAGCAGAGACTGCTTATGTTACAAACTGAGCAGTTGGTTTTCATGAGTACATCTTTTATTAGAAAGAAGAAAAAAAATCTTAAGTTCATTATACATACACTGTGGATTCTGTTTAGAGGGGGGGCAATAAATTGTGGCCTCAACAAATAGACATTCTTTTAAACAAATTGGCATGAAAAAAAAAAAAAAAAAAAAAATCCCAATTTAAAAAATTGGTAGTTTTTGTACAAGTGGTCTTATTAATTGACCATTCCTTTTCACTGATTTTCTATTTAACCTAAAGTCATTTTATATAAAGATTTTCTATTTAACCTAAAGTCATTTTATATAAATCAAGCACAAGCAAGTGCTAAAGGGTTCTTGCGCCCAACCTGAATATTTTGCCAGATTGTGTGATGTGGGTTAGGCTAAGAACATTTTAGTAGCCCACTCCTCCATAGCAGCAAATCTCCTCACAGATGAAGAAAATTAGGTTAATTAGTATGATCAGTATCACTAAACCATTATCTCCAAAAATCAAATAAAATTGAATAAAAAAATATTTACATTTCTGCATTAAATAGAGGTTGATATGTTGCTAAACAACCAAACCAAACAGACAGCAAAAGAGAAAGGTCAAAATGTGACTGGAAGCATCAAAATCAAAAAAAGTACTTTTAACTGTCTGAGTACTGTAGTAGCAAGAAATGACAGAAAATGTAACACAGAAATCCACATAGAAATAGTGAAAGATGTCTGTTGGACACTAAGCAAAGAATCAAGAAGTAGCAAAATGTTCTTAGAAACAAAGAAAAGTGTGTTTATCTTCTATGTAATATCTAATCTCCTCCATAGCAGTGAATGCTGAAAAATCTCCTCACAGATGAAGAAAAGGCTTAAAACAACAGGGTTCCAAGTTCTAACGAATGCTGTGAATATCAGGGAGAGAACATGTGAGTAATGAGGAAGCCTTAAGAAAAATAGAGAGACTGATACTTACACTTAGAAAGTAACAGGAGAAATTGCTAGGAAAAAGAATTTTTGTGAAAAAGCTTTATGAATTGCAATTTTTGTCAATAAATCTAATATCATGTCATAATTAAGGGATTTCTGTACTGCATTGATATGCCGAGCACTGAATAGAAATTAACAATATCAGCTGCTAAATAATTTAAAGACCTTTTTCATATGAATTGCTCACTGAAAATACAAAACATACATTTTTCTTTTTGCCTTCATTTCCAACTGATGACAATTATTTGTTGTTTTTGTTTTTAATCTACAGGGTGGTCCGAAAATCTTGTCACCCCATTACCAAAAAGTAATGAGAACAATAGAAGAACAAGTAATACACTAATACAAAGCACATGTACTTGATTCAGTATATTCCTTTTCATTGACACTGTCACACATCGAGGTCTGTATGAACACCATCATCACCCTGTATATTACTCATTTTTCATAGGAGAACAATTTACTACTTAATAACAATAGAAAACCGATCCCCCATTTCCTGTCCAGGAGACAGGTACAGGATGGTCCGAAAGTCTTGTCACCACCTACCAAAAATAATGAGAACAATAGAAGAACAAGTAATACACTAATACAAAGCACATGTACTTGATTCAGTATATTCCTTTTCATTGACACTGTCATGCATCGAGAAGGTCTGTATAAACACCATTTTTGTGGCACAAAATGATGTGGCGCCATGTCCTGTGTGATATTTTACAAAGCTGTACTTTGTTGTACAGGCTTTCCAAATGGTGTCCTTCAACTGATGGGTATTCTGGTATCGTTCATGTGAAACTCTCTTTGATAATACCCAATAGAGCGTTATTGCAAGACATGAAGTCTGGACTTCTGGGAGGCCAATCAACAGGCACGAGAAGTTGTTACGATCCACACTCCATCCAGCTATCATGAAAAAACTTCATTTAGGTATTCCCTGATGGGAATAGCATAGTTGGGGGTTGAAACCAACAGTCTTTCAGATCAACATAACCCCTCCCTTAACATGGCCAAGTAAGAGTGCTGGCTAACAGAGACCTCAAAGAAATAGGGTCCTATCAAGTGCTTACTCGATATGGTGTCCCAAATTATTACATGTGGAAGGTTTTGCTCCACTTCATAATAGTACAAAATTTCTTTGTTCCAGAAATAAATATTCCTAGCTTGTCCACTCTGGTAAATTGCACATACATTGGAGAAACACATATTTTTACATTTTGGGATTGTCAGAAATAAATCAAGTAACCCCCACATGCCACACTTCTTTTGTCCATGTTGTTATCACTTAGTTCATTGATGAATGATGACTTAATTTCAAATCAAGATTCTTTGTGATCTGTGCTATCATTGTGGTTTTGGGAATTCTTAGCTTGGAAGACCATTTTCATAGTGATTTCTTGGGTGATCATAGCACAGAATTCTCCACCTCTGCACATGTGTCCCTTCGCGTTGACTGTCATCCTGTCCTCAGTTTGTCCTTAACTGATCCTGTGAGAAACAGTTTATGTTCCCATCACAATATTGTCCTCTTCAGAGGAGCTTGTTTGCCGAATTTTGCAGTGAAATCCTGTCACACATCCTCCATGCTCTTGCCAGAATGCACACAATCATGTGTCCATATACTTGTAAACAGCCTCTCTTCCAAACTTTCAGAGCTTGTGTCAGCCATCTGAAATAGAAAATTATATTACATAGGGGTGACAAGACTCTCGGACCATCCTGTATATTAAAGCTAGAGGAAAAAACTGTCAATACATATAGAATTAAATTTGGACAGATATATTTATATTGCTGGGTCTTGCTACAAGCAGTTTTCAGAGTCTGTAAATTTTTCTGGCTAGTGTCATGCTTGATCTACTCAGCGTACTGTGCTTTGTATTAATGACTAGCTCTAATGTGGAGCCTCAAACCAGTCCTTGTTCTTGTATATCTTCTTTCCATGGGTCAAGATTACAACATTGCAGATGGTGTCCCAAAGGGAGTCCATCCGTCTTCCACACAGTGATGAGTCACCAGGAAGAGTTTCCACAAGACTCTAAGAACCTCTGGTTTTTATCTGGATAGGCAGTCTTGCTAGAGTTAATTCTCAACTGGCATTTCTTCTTTAAATCTGTACCAGATTCTTAGGTTTTAACTTTACCTTTAAGGAGATAAGAGAGTGTTCAGTGCCACAGTCCATGCTGTGATAAGCTCTGGTGTTGCAGATATTGTTTAGGGAGTCATAACTGATAATAACCAGGTCCAGCTGGTGCCAATGATTTGATGTCTCAAGGATGCTATGTAGTTTGTTTGACAGCAGAATTCTAGGGTCTTTAGCCATCTTAATTCATTTTCCCATACCATGGTCATGGAACACATTTGGCTAGTACATTTGATCAGTGTCCACCCACACACTGAATTCTCCTAGAATATGTTCATATGATGGGATAATGCTTGACAAAGCTGTCAAGTTGAGTGTAGAACTGGGTTTTGACTCTAGGTATGGTTTGGAGTGTTGATCTATAGCTGCACATGAGGTTTACAAGGCCTTCATATATAGAGAGACAAAGGATGAGAGTTTTCTGTGCCACTTACTAGAGGTACAATCATATGAAGCAGGGTGTTCCTGACAGTGAATCCAACTCCATGCTCCCTGTATTCATCAACTCCTTTCCTCTGCTAGAAGATGCAGTGGTCTTCCTTTAGAGATCCACTGTCTCGAAGTTGAGTTTCCTGCAGAGGTGCCACATCAGTATTCAGTCTGTTTAGCTCATGGTCAATCACTGCAGTTTTGTGAGAGTTGTTAATTTTTCTGAAGGTCATCAGATAGACCTGTGCAAATGACTACTGGCTCCATCTATCAGATAGCATCCAAGAGGGTTTGGTCAACAGCAACATGTATGAGGGGATTAAACAACAAAGAAGTCTGTGCCCCCAAAACCAAAGATAGTGAAATTAATTACAGAAAAAAAATGGATAGAGCACTACCTAGAAGTTTTACTCAAAAAAAAAAAAAAAAAAAAAAAAAAAGTCTGTCACTAAAGGAGTGCTTGATGTTATTGAAGGTCTGCCACTCCTGAAAGACCTGAACTCTTAGCCTACAAAGGAAGAGATTAACAAAGCTACTGACACACTAGCTTGTGGTAAAACACCAGTTGAAGACAGCATACAACCAGACATCAAATGTGGTAAGCTGGCTTTACTCAAACCATTAGTCTTCTGAGCCTCTGCCTGAGTGAAGGCAAGGTTCTTCACAACATGTGCAATGCCAAGATAATTACCCTGTATAAAAACAAGAGCAACCACAATAACTGCAAAAACTACTAGGAACATCTCCATGTTGGAAAACACTTTGCCCGAGTGGTTTTTATGCAATTCCAAGTCCTTGCTGATCACATCTATCCAGAATCCAATTTGGATTTAGGGCTAAAACCACAATTGACACAATCTTATCTCTATGTCAACACCAGGAGAAATGCTGTGAACAACAGATGCCACTATACATTGCCTTCATCGATTTCTCAAAGGTGTTCGAATTTGTTAGCAGGAACAAGTGTTTCAGTTACTAATGAAACTCAGCTGACCCCACAGTTGCTGAACATCGTCACATCCTTTCACGAGAATATGCAGGGTGTAGTCAGCTACAATGGTGAAACTTCAATGCTCTTTACTGTTTAGAGTGGTGTAAAATAAGGATGCTTTTTAGCACCAACTTTGTTTGGTATTAACCTTTCCATGTTATTGAGCATTGCGTTCAAACAAACCAAAAGGTCTATATTTACACATAAGAAGCAACAACAAATTATTCAATTTGGCCCACCTGTGGGCAAAGAACAATGTCCATACAGTACTCAGAGAAATGCTGTTTGCTGATGATACAACTCTGATCATGCACAACGAACACAATCTTCAAAAGTGGATTAGTCAGTTCAACCATACCTGTAAGGAATTTGAGCTATTAACATAAAAAAAAAAAAAAAAAAAAAAAAAAAAAATGTCATAGGTTAAGATGTTTCTGCATCTCCATCAATCAGCATCGATGACATGGTGCTTGAAGTCACAGATCACTTCACATATCTGAGCCCTACTCTCACCAACAACCTATTGCTTGACATGAAAATTGGCAAATGCATTGCCAAAAGCAGTGATAACCAAATGAGTATGGGACAAGTCAGCTAACCTTGTGCACCAAACTAAAGGTATTCTAGGTATTGTTCTTAGTACTCTGATTTACAGCAGTGGAAGCTGGACAGCATTCATCAGGCAGGAAAACCACCTGGAAAGCTTCCATCTCTACTGCATATGACATATCCTCAGCATCACATGGAGAGACAAAATTACCAACTGCTGTGTTGGAGCAAGCAGACTCCTTCTCCTTTGTCAACATCATCTTCGATGGCTGGGTCACATACATTGTATGAATGATGGCCATCTACCAAAAGACATGTATGGCAAGCTAACTACAGGACAATATCCAGTAGGCATCCCCCACCCTAAGTTTCAATGATGTTTGCAAGAGAGACCGCAAATGCACAGGCATCAACTATGGTAGCTGGAAATGGCTAGCAGACCACTGCAGTGGCTGGCATCATGCCATTCATAGAGAAGTTACAAATGGTCAGGAAAAGAAGAAACCAACTGTTGAAGATAAGAGAATGAAGGAAGCAGAGAGAGAGAGAGCAATGTCAGACCTCCATTCCAGCTTCATCTGTCTCACCTGCTGAAGAGAGTACCATGCAAGGACTTGTCTGTTAAGCAACTCCAAATACTCCTCATAAAGAGATAACGATTTACCAAAAAGGGTGCTACCATCATCTCACATGATAAATAGATGCCTCCTCCTATCAATCTATGTTTTCCCTTTTGAGATATATAATCTATCTCTATCAGACAAAGTGGAAAACCTATTTATTCACAATGCATTTATTCTTCCTTAGAATATTCTTCCTTATGTGTTTTTTTTTTATATTAAAACTGTTAATGTCTTCCACTTTTCTTCAAATTCAATATCCTGTTAACGTGTGTGCATATGTTTTTGCTGTGGTTGATATTTTTTGATTTTTAAACATTTAATTTATCATTTGTAAAATTGAAGTGATACAGGGTAAAAAGATAAATATAATTAGAACAAATTTTAATTTATAATCAATTCTTTTCATTAATGAAAAGAAACGGGTGTTTGCACACAGACAGGTGTGGTGTTGACTATGTAAAAGAAGAAAAAAAAAAAGATTAGTATTACACAATAAATAAAAATCCAGTAACTAAGAGATTATATGTCAATATCAAGGATTCTTGGTATTAGCACTACGTGTGTGTGTGTGACAGCAAGAAATAACAGAAATACTAAAAAAAAAAAAAAATCCCCTTTTATTCTCTGATTAACAATTGTAAATATTGTCAAAGTTTTGTGACTAATTATGCCTTTCAAGTTTTGATATCATTTGAGACTTAACTGATGACCAGTCATAGCATTTTTACTTTTATTGACAAATTACAATTACACTAAGTACAGCACATGGATTTCTGTTTGTCTGCCTACTCTGTTTATATATTAATGGCACTATTGTTTATACACAATAATATCTGTAATTTTATTTTTATTTAGCCATTATTGTAGTGTTAAACATAAATATATAAAATACATTATGCTACCAACCTTTTTGAAATAATTCTTCTAACTGGACTTATATTATTTTTGATCAGTTAAATTCTTCTAACCATTGAATATGAAAATTAATTATATTGCTTTCATTGCATTTTTACATCATTCTGGATCAAAACAAGAATGTTTTGCTATAATATCTGCGTGTATATAGAGTAACTGCATAATACAGGATAAAGATTTTAATTCCTTTTGTTATTGCATTATTACATATCATAAAATCATATATAATTTCACACAATATACAAAATAGTAATCATGTATTATATACAAAATAAATGGATTTTAATATTACAGATTGTTACATATCAGTTATACATAATAATCATTAATATCAGATGAATTAACATTTTTTTTAATAATATATAAATAATTATTAAATGTTTAAGAAAAAAATAAAAAACACACAAAAACAAAAACATTTCCAATTTACATGTGATCATCCCAAAAGAATAATTGGGAGGTAAAGAGAAAAAAAAAAAAAAAAAAAAAAAAAAAAAAGAAAGAAAGAAATCCAGTCAAAAGATCTTTATACATTTTTTTTTTCAAGTTAATTAATTGGTGTTGTTTTTATTTTACAGTGTGTGTATACATAAGCAAAGCAATTCTACATTGCTTTTACAACCCTTTAAAATAAAATGGAAAAAAAGAAAGTGAGGAAAACTATTTATTTGGAGATGTTTTGAGAGAATGAAAAATAAAATAAGAGGAATTACAAGTGTAATTCCTAAAATCATTTATACGTAAATTGTATAAATAAGTGACTATAAACAAAGTATTTATGAGAATATTTTAAAATAATAAAAATAAATTCAGCAAAATAGAGAAGGTACAAAGAAAGAAAAAAAAAATAATTCCACACCTGACAGATTAATAAATGGGAAAATGCCGATTTGTTGTGTAAACAAAAGAATTACTCTTTTTGGGGGGGAGCAGAAAAATGTGAAATTTTAATTATTTATTCATAAGTGACTAATATTTATAGTCAATTCCGTATAAAACAAGATTAAATGGAAGGAATACGCTGATCACTTATTTGATTTGCTACAAAGCAATACATAATTATTGGTCAACCTGTATCATAAACAGGTGCTGAAAGGTTTTCAGCCAGATCCAAATAGATGGGGGGGGTGAATCTGGGTTAATCTTAGTACTTTTCAGCACCCCCAATACACAAATATGAAAGCACTTTAACCAGATGAAACTGTTACTGATAAACCACTTCTGTGCATGAAAGTTTATTGGTGCCATAAGCAACTAGCTGCTAATATTTTTTTCTTTTGTTTTATACCATTTATGACAATTATTAATTGAAAAATTAAAAATAATTTTTTTTTATTTTTTTTAAACAAAGCAAAAATAATAACATTGAATCCAAATTAAGACTTATAATATGCCTTTTTAAAAGGCAGATTAAAATTTTTCCAAGAAAAAAAAAAAAAAAAAAAAAAAAATGGCATTTTTTCATGTCTTAAGGTTATAAGACAAAGATAGATTTTATCTATTTTATTAAAAAATTAAAGTACAGTCTGACATTGAGAAATTAAATGACAAGCGATTATTTTAATCTTTAAATAAAGTTATGAGCAAAATTAAAAGACTGCATTAAGAAAACTTAAAACCAATAGTGTTTCAGTTTATATTAGACTTATGTAAATGTCACAAAACTCTTCTGAAAAACTAAAAACTGAATACACTGTTAATTTTTTTTCCTCTGGAATAACTTGCACACATCTAATGAAATGAGAGGTATTGTATTGTTTCATAAGTAAATATTATAATATGCAGCTATTTTAAAATTACATCAAGCAACAATTTCTTCCATAAAAAAGGACTGTAAATACCCATTCTTTAATTTCTGATAAGTAGAAAAGGATTATTATAATCCTTTAAAAGAGCTTAGTGTATAAAGTTTTATTGATCAAGTGCCTCACTGTTGTAATCTTGTAAAATCCTCTATATTAAGAAAAAGCATTAACTTTAATAAAGATTTCAAATATACTTCAAATATGAGAGATAAACATAGCCATCCCACCATACGCACAAGAATTAATGGATTTTTTTTTTATTAATCTGACAGATTTTATCACTTTAAATGTTATTTTTAATGGATACCTATATTTGAGTAGAGATATTTATTTATTAGACAGTATATTTATTTTCAACTACCTGAAGATTCAAGAAATCTTATTAAAGAAAAATATGAGTCTCACTTTTATCGGCAACATCCTTTGTGGCCAAGTCGGTCTAAAGAATGTCAGATCTAATGATGGATTCTCCTGCAAAAGAGGCAATGCAGGTTCGAGTCCTGCTGGAGTGTGCCTATTTTTCTTTAATAAGATTTCTTGAATATTGAAGCTGGTAGATAAAAATAAAATAAATATACTGTTTAATAAATAAATGGAGCATCAACTCAAATATAAGTATTCACTAAAAATAACGTTTAAAATGATAAAACACACACATATATACACATACAGAGTTTGCAGCAGAAATACCTCCCATAGAATGATAATACAATAGCTAGATGAAGACATCATTGCCACTAATGTGGGATGTACAGTGATTTATTAAGCCTAGTTTAGATGCGACACAAGGCCAAGAGTATGGGATACTCAGTGCGGATCGAATTTACTATTCAACTGTAATTGATCTAAGGAGGCAAGCTTGCTAACCATTACACTACATCAAAGTGCCCAATTTCTGGGAGGTATTTCTGACACATTGTACATATATATATATATATATATATATACACACACACACACACTTGCTTAAATGCTACTTTTGTCAGTCTTCATATCAAAATTTTCTATCAAGAATTGATACAAATGGTAACATTTGGATTCTTATCTGCAGATTCCTGAGCTTACCAAGGAAAAGGGAACAACTCTAATAAGTAGAGAGTAACCTGAAGTCACCTCCCTTTTATGAAAATTTAAGTTACGACATTTTGAAATGAAAATCAAATTTTTCATAAAGAATGCTTAATTATTATTGGGAAAAAAAAAAAAAAAAAACAAAAAAAAAACAAACAGATTATCATATAGATAATTACAATATGTACGCAGAAGAAAGAACATATTAATCAGTATCTTGATTGGGGAAGTAACAGCTCAAGTAGAACTGTTTTTATCTGAAATGAGTTTATAATTAAATTTAAACAAATGAAGAAACAATTTTACTATTTTAACCGGTATTTACTTTATAGAAAGTTCCCATGAAAAAAAATTAAAAAAAAAAAATTTATAAAAATGAGACCATTTTTTTTTTTTTTTTTTTTAAAATCATTCAATATCTAAATGGTCAAGTTAAAATAATCTTACAAAATATCAAGCCAAATCCCAAAGAAAATCAAGTTAATCTTCATAAAGTTCTCAAATCTGTAAAAGCAAATTTTTTTTTTCTGCATCTTTAATAGCAACAATATTAAAAGATGGTTACAGAATAAAATGATTTCTGAACTGGTGAAACTTCATTAAAAAAAAAACAAACAAAAAATAATAATAATTATATATATATATATATATATATATATGAAAAACTATCTGGTTAAACACATGCAAACAGAAATAGATGCATTTATAAAGAAATTATGAAATAAGAACAGAAAGTAGAAAAAAATAATGTTGGTCCACGGAATAACCAATAACATTTTACTGATAAAATCTAGAAAATAGAATTCAAATAGAGTTCCGGTGATTAAAAAAAAAAAAACATTTCAATGTTGAACAGGTGAGTCTGATGTCAAAAAGTTTTCTTTAAATATGGCAAACTCTACCAAATTGCTGGTGGGTGTAAAAGGAAAATTAAAACTAATAAGTAGCCACTACAAAAGAAAGCTATGAAAATAAATGTACTGGGTAATTTTTTTTTTTTTTTTTTTTTTTCCAAATATTTGTTCCAAAGTGCTGAATTTAAAATTTACAAAGTTTACTCATACCATAAATGAGAAAAAATGCATTGGTCCTATTTCTGTACAAGTAATCTAGAATTTTTATCCATACAGTTAATTATTATCACATGTAACAATTCTGCTACTCAAATCATTAAAAGTAAAAATATTCAAAAGGAAAATAACTTGAAACAAGTATTAACAGACTGATCTCCCTTACCTATTAAGGAGTTATTCCTTCATGGTAATACAAGACATGTTTATTTCTTGACATTACATAATGCCTATTGTTACCCTAACGGAATATCCAGTAATTAAATAAGGGAGAGCATTCGCAAAGGAATACATAAAGCCATATTGTTTTATATAAAATAGATATTTATTAACATTGCTTAGTATAATGCCAGTAAAGGTGAGGAAGATCATATTGCACACATCTAGGTGCAGAGGCCACATTTACTATGGGAAAAAAATAGCAATATTTGAAATCCTGGCTTTTACCAGGATTTCAACACTTATATCTGGTACCAGTAAGACACCAATGAGTATGTCACCCATTAAGCAAATCCAAGATATATAAATTTTATTATACAGACAAATCTTGCATAAATATGAAAAAACTAATTCTATTTTGAAGCATTTATTTAGCACTCTGCATTATTAATATTACTTCCCTTTCCACTGAATTCTTTTTCAAGGCCTCTCAATTGCAGTATCCTTATTGTTAATTTCACTCAAAGATGTTTTCTGTTGCCATAACAGGATATGACAACAGAGCTATGAAGTTCAAATTCAGGGATCAGAGTCACCTGGTGACAGGAGGAATGTTTTGAACAGCAAATGAAATCATATACAGAGTGATAAAGGTTAAAGTATTCTATCAAAATAGTAGAATTAAATGCTTAACATAAAAATCTTGAATGAAGAATTTCACACAGCATTTTCAAGAACCAAACTAAAAGAGCCTCCTCTACCAAGTTAAATGTGTCAATTTTTTGGTTTATGTTGAAAGAAATTTATTATTTCACAAAGTCAATGTTAAATACAAAAGCTATTTTAAATGAGTTATCTTTAGATAATCTTACACATTTTTATGTAAGAAGAGTGATTGAAATGAAAGAAAAATATTTAAAAAGAAAAAATATATAGGTTTTGTTAGATCAAGATTATTTGAAAACTTGCACCAAAAATAAATGTAAAAAAAAAACCGAGAATAACCACAAAAATTATTAACAACATATATGAGAAAATAATTAGGAAAGAATGAATTCTGGAGATAATGTGATTTGTAAGACAAATGAATGTGTGCACATTCAAAATAAAGTAAAAGAAGTTTCAAAGAAAATGTTATTCAGATAGCATACACTCCCATTACTCGTACCTAGCATCCCATCCCTAATGTCATGCTCATTTAGAGTGTTTTTGTTTAAATTGTCTGATCTGCCAAGCATTCTTGGAAAGATAGTGGAGTGGGTTGTCATTTGGAATTTATATTTTTCTTTCTCTTAGTCTAATTACAACCTATGGTCCAGTGTGACCCATAATTGAATCCCCATTGCTAAAGAGAGGTTTATATCTTTTCCAATGGCCATTTGTGTGAAAGTGAATGTAAAAAAAATTGTCAAGAATTTGAACTGCCTTGTTGATTCTACTCTTGACAGCAATATATATTACACTTAACTGCACATCTTTAAATATTGTAATATTTAAAGTCTTTGTACATTTGTTGCAAAGAATTTTTCATTTTGGTCCTTTATAATGCGCATGTGCACACACACTACAGGGTTTCTCTTTCTATTTATGAAATAATGAATAAAGTGTATGCAGATTTTTTTATTAATATTGTTGTTATAAGTAACTCCAAGTAGTCATATCTTCAAACTACATGTCTTTTACAGTTTAAATGTAGACATTGTGAAAACAGAATTACTTTATTTTAAAAAATAAAATAAATCAATAAAAAAAATTTCTTTCCCTAGTGAAAGGTTTTGCTTACAGTTGAAATTATTTTATATTCAATTAAAATGAATATATAACTCCAAACATAAAAAATGGTTTCTGTACAATAATGGATTCAAATAAAAAAAAAAAAAAACAAACCTTGATTATGCTTGAGAATAAACATTATTTTTGTAACAGTTTAATCCCCCTAACCCTCTTCCTTCATTCATTTATTTTCTTTAATTCCACCAACTTTATGAGTTATAATATAATACTTGGAGTGTAGAGCAAGGAGTCAACATATCTACTTAATGGAGAGATCGCTTTATGCATACAGTGAGAGGTAAGTGTATTCTTTGAATGTGTACTTCCTGTTACAATTTCCCACCCATAGTAATGGGAGGGAGGAAAAAATGAAGCAGTCCTAAAATCTCATCAGGACAAATTATATATATATATATATATATATATATATATATATATATATATATATATATATATATATATACACACACACAAATTTAAGGTCTGCATATATTATACAAGTATGGCATGTTTATTATATATGTTTGGCATACTTGATCTTTTCCCATTAATATTTGAAGGCTTCATGATATTCAGATATTTAAAATTCAATTCAATTTTGGTGCAATACCTAATCTGTCTCATGTTTAAGATCATACTGGTTTGAAAACCATGAAAGGACTGCAGAAATTACATGAATGCAATTGTTTATGAATAAATGACAGATAATAAAAAAATAAAAGAATTGGACTTAAAATAAATTTAAAAAAAATTAAAACATCAAATGAAAATATACATCTTTTGAAATTGTGAAAAACAAAAGAAAATAAAAAAATAAATAAATAAAAGGAAAATCAAATCACAAGTTTAAAAAAAAAAAAAAAAAAAAAAATGCAACAGCAAGCATTAAGACCAATGTTTTTCAGAGATATTAACTTGCTTGGCCCCAGAAGTGAAATTCATTTCAAACAGAAGTTGTGCCATTAGATACCTATCTGAAATAATCTATGATTAGTGAATGATATTAATATTGAATGTGACTTTAAAAAGGAGATGTTATATGAAGCAAGTTATACTGTAATGGTTGTCATAGATCAGAGGCCACAAGACAGCAAATACACTTCCTACATATATATGTTAATTATTTTCAGATATTTTTGCATTATTTTACAAATGACTAGAAAAAAAAAAAAAAAGTATGGAAAGACTCTAAATAGTACAAACATCAAAAAGGTGGTTAATCCTTTGTGAATGCATTTTGTCTAACATTTCTTCTTAAATCAGCAAACTTACCAATCTAACAAAATGTGAGTTATAATCAAACAGATGCAATTGAGAGGAGAGAGTACAGAAAAGTTCTGTCCAACTTGACAAAATCAACATTAAAAAAAAAAAAAAAAAAATGAACTGATTTTCAGCATTCCTTTACCCACCTACATATCTGTAAAATGTATAGAATAAGCAAACACAAAGTAACTAAAAAGGGAGACTTGTTTTTATTTTCATATCTATATAAAGGAGTTATTTGAGTAAACTAAAGGCAAGGGCAATGTTTTTTTTCACTGATTATTTCAACTTTATTCTGTGATTTTAAGGCTTTAAACATTTTATAGTTCAATGAGTGTGTGTGTGTGTGTGTGTGTGTGTGTGTAGTCAAGATATTTATGAAATTATTTTGTAGTATTCAGGAAGTTATTTCAGGTTCAAACTGAAAAAGAGTATTTAATATTCAGAAGTAAAGTTTGAAATCATTTCAAGCAAACTTAAAAAATTACTTAATGTCAAAAGTCAGTTAATGTCTAGAATCTTAACAGCCTGTTGAATTTAAAGTAAGGGAACACAATGTTTAATGAAAACTTGGGAGATTTTATAAATAAAAAAAAAAAAATGTGAATCAAAACTCAAATCACAACACTATTTCAAAGAGCTTTAAATAAGAGTTTCCTTTGCTAAAATCTCAAAATTTCAGGACTCTCCATATTGCAGAGTAATGATTGAAAGTATATTTTGCTAATTATATATGATGTTACATAATGTATATACTTGTGAAATTATATATGTATGTATTTGAACAAACTATTAGAATTTGTTCTATTGTAGTGACATAAGTGATGTTAAGCAAATATTATATATAAAGGCTTTTATACATATAAACAGATCTTTGTAAAACCAAAAATCTCTCAAAACAACCATAAAGTTTTATCCACATTGAACTCTACCTCAGTAACTATAAATAGCTATAAATTCTTTCAAAGAAAAAAATCAGGACTTAGAGCAAGTTATGCAGAGTAATTCAAGCTTTGAGATATGGATGGTTTATTACTATGGTCTCTTAGAACAAATGTCTCAAAAAAAAAAAAAAAAAAAAAAAAAAAGACGGGGGCTAAATTAAATGTCTTCAGGAGAACATAATACAAATATATACATAGCTAAAAAAAAATTCAGATGGTCATAATGCAGATCACTTAATACAAAACTAATTTATTAGAGGGATATGGAGGGTGTTCAGTTATAATTATGCTACAATAATCTGTAGCAAAACTACAAACAAAATATCATTTTAGGACAATTTTCAAAGTTTTTCTGTCCTTGAAATTTGTTTCTTTCACTGATCTTCTAAAGGACATTGGTATTCTTTATTATGGCAAATATTCAATTAAGTGTTGACAAAAATCAAGAAAATATCTATTTCATTCAAGCATGAATGTATCTTGTTCACATGATATACATATAAAGAAGCACAAGTTCAAAGTCTTCAATTCTAATAAGGAATCATTAAAAACCTCCCCCATGACAGATTAAAAAAAAAAAATATATGTATTAAAACAAAAAAAAAAAAAAAAAAGCTGGAATTATTTTTTTTCATATATAGGAAAAGGTTAATGTTTTGACAAAGTTGGAAATTTGTGCTTGCAAAAAAAAATAAAATAAAATAAAAAAAATAAAAATAAAAACTAAATAAAAATAAATAAATAAAAAAGTGTCAAAAAAATAGCTTTTCCATTATCGTAACTACCTTCACTCCTTGGCAATGTTTGTTATAAAGAGTGATGATCACAATCGCAATAAAGCCTAGACATATGATCAAAGTGAATTTATACATTTTCTTTGTTCTTGAGAATTTACAACAAAAACATTAATCACTATTTATTATATTGTTTATTTGCAAGAATAATTTTATATTTACAACATTCTAAAAACTAAAGCGATTAAAACTAATGTAATGCAATATTTATCATTTAGCAATGTATAAAGAAAGAAATATGAAAACAATTTTTATTCATAAATTTATAAACATTTACACAATTATTAAAATGTGAATCAACTATAAGGAAATAGTTATTACCATTTTATAAAGTTTGAATTGATTGACAATTAACCAATGTTTTGCCAACCATTCCAATAAACAATATAATAATGTAAATAAACAATCTAATAGATAAATTATTATTTTCATTGTAAATTCTCAAGAACAAAGAAAATGTATAAATTCAATTTCATATGTTTAGGTTTTATTACAATTCTAATCATTTTTTAAAAGAATAAACATTGCTAAAGAGTGAAGGTAGTTAAAATAATTGCAGTGCAAATGAAAAAAAAAAAAAAAAAAAAGGTCCTTTTGACACTATTTTTTTGTGGGCACAAAGGTTCAAGTTTGGCAATATTTTTTATATGAATTAACTATTTTCCTTGTTTATTTTTAAACAGAAATATCTATTTAAAAATACAATCCCCATCAAAGATTATTTGAAAGATTTTTAACTTGACAGATTTCAAATTTTAACTTAATATGCAATCCTGCTCAAAGACTTCTTCATTTAATCTTAGAAAATAGATACAAAGCATTTATTCTAATTCATGTAAAACTGTCATTTTGACCCAAAGTAATGAAATTACTGAAATAGGACAAAGTTTTGCCCAAGCTCAATCAGTCAAGAAACCATCAATCAGTATTTATATCCAATTTAGATTTTGGAAGAATACAAATGTATTGACATGCTAAAATAATAGTGAAAAGCAACAGGAAAGAAACATTTAAAACTTCAAATGTTACAAATGCAGAAATATACAGTGTATGATAAATAAAGATGAAAAATCTAAAGTAAAAAAACTTTTACAATACATTTCATTGTTTCTTTCAAAAAGTGTAGAGAAATTGATTGCACTACTTTTTGGCATTAATATTCCATTTTATTTCAATTCTACTCTGGCAAATATACTGTAAAGGCCAAGTCTTTTTTTACTTTTTTAAAGGCTACAGTACTTGCCGATAAAAATAAAAGACATATTCTTGCTTTATATTACCATGCTCAAACTTTACATATCCCTTTTGAAACAGTGATATATTATTAAATAAAAATAAAGGTGCTGGATTTTGGTTGCCATCTTGAGAGTACAAACTCTCCAAGTCAATGAAATATTTTTACCAATATCCATGCGGGTAACATATACAGATGTGTGTGCAATGTAGAATTATAGTCAGCAGGTTAGTCTCATTAGGTCATTACTAGTGAGCTTCATCTATACTGGTTATCTCACTATTGTGGCTTGGTGCTCAATTAAATAATACTTAGTAAATATCTACAATGTGTATACAAGTTCACAGAACTCATCTTGGATAAAAATTAAGATCCTAGCCAATATGTGAATAACTCAATATCTGCATTCCAAAAAGTAAAAAAAAAAAATAAAAATAAAGCAAAAGTGTAGTACTAAGATGGTTTCTGCATTAAGTCAATGCTGCTTTCTTACAAAAAAAAAAAAAAAAAAAAAAAAAACCATCTTAAAACATCACATGATGAACAACATCAACTTTAATAATTTACATGTCAGCAGATAGTCCTGGAGATTTAAGCAGAAACTATGGTTAATTTCCTGGTACAAAATAGCAAGTTTCACTAAAACAGGAATTTGACCAACCAGGTATTGGGGTCCTGAGATTAGATTAATAGATAAATCTGGATAAGGACCACAGATTAACCTGAAGTAACAATTACTTAAAAGTAAGTCTCCAAGTATGGAAAGAGGATTTCTTTAAGTATGGATAACATTTGATAAAGGGAACACCACAGTAGTAATATGTTTAATACCGTACATTAAAAATGTAGATAGATGCTCTTTGGTAATAAAACTTACTGAGAGTCAATATTGTGGTAGGTAGAAAAACAAGTTAATGAATACTTATTTGTTTCTATAAGTGAGAGTTTATTTTAATGCACAAGCACTCTTTATAAGGGTGAGAGATGTTCTGTAAATAGAGTGCATTTTACAGCAACAGTAGATTGATGAAACAGGAATTAGAATAAGAAAAAAATATATTTAATAATTCATAAAAATAATTGTAAATATAGAATTAAAATTTCAAGCATAGCCAGTTTTTTTTTGTTTGTTTTTTTTTTTTTGCAAGGACAGGATAAAATTATTGGAAAATCTTTGAACAATGTAAAAGAAAAAAAAAAACAAAAAAAACAAATGCATTGATAAAATTCAGTTTTAAAAGAAATAGATGCAGAAGACAAAATATAAAACCAGCCCCATCCCATAGCTGCAAAATGATAGTCTAGATTTCACTCTTCAAAGTTTTTTTTTTGGGGGGTGATGGGGGATGAATCATGTGAGCATTCTACCAATGCTACATTATATAGTCAAGATATGATTTAAAAAAAAAAAAAAAAAAAAAAAAAAAAAATAGCCAAGTACATAATACATGTGTATGTACACTTTTCACATACCTTTCTACCCACAAATCTATGTACAAAATTTCCTATATATATATATATATATGTGTATATATATGTATATGTGTGTGTGAGAGGGAGGGTCAGGGAATTGATCATAGTTATCAGTGATCCAAAGATACCCTCTTCTGCATACTATTACCTAAAATAAGGAAGGTAAACATGGGCAGTACTCCAAATCTCTGATTAATTCAATCATTTTTTTTTCCTTCTGGGTATCACTATTAAATTGCACACTGAAATTCAAACACAAATAATGCAATTATATTTACATGCACACAGAACAAAATCTGAAAAGAAAAAATTGCTTGAAGGAAATTCAGACAATTGATAAGCAGAATGTGTTTCAAGTGTTGCAAATGAAACACTGGGATTTACATGTCCAGCCAGTTATGGAGTGACCGTGTTTAGGAAGTTTTATTCACAACTGAAACGATCAAGCAAGATCTATTTGACCCGATCCTTCATCACACTTGTTCATCAAAGTTCAAATTGTTGTCACAGTAGAAATCATTCAGAGAGTCTATGATAGGCGCCAAGGCTGACGTATAAGCCTCCATTTGCAAATAGAGGATTTGCTCAGATTTACTAATTGAACCAGAGTCATTATTGGCTGGGCAGAGCTGGGTGGCAAAATTTTCATAGGTAGGGACTGCTTTCACAGCAAGCTGTCGAGAAAGAAAAACATAAATAAAAGTAATACACATTTTATTTAGTGTGTGTGTGTGTGTGTGTGTGTGTGTGTGTGTGTGTAACACTTTTCTGTATCACCATAAGAGAGTCTATATGTAGAAATAAGCAAAAGACAGGCAGGTTTCTTTTACATTATTTTATGTGTTTATATTAAAAATTTTGTATAAAAAAAATTGTTAATTTATAATTCGTTCTGTAAGTAAACTTTAAAGCATTATATCTTTAGATATAAGAAATAAAGTTTCATTCATTATGATTGTTTTTCAGGAAGATGGTCAATTGTTTTCATTACATAATGTTTCCATTTGTTTAATACATCCTGAATATTAAAACAAAACACAAGAAAGACAAAGGTTTTGATTCAATAACGACAAAGCAACTATGAAATTACTTAAATACAGTTAATTTTGGAAAGCCTAAGTAGTAAACAAATTAGATGTTATTTAAATTTGTTTATGAAGTTAGATATTTTTTTTTAAAGAATTTTATCTTTTAGTAAAGATTTATGTTGATAAAGAAACATTGTAAAAAAGATTAAAAAAGTTAAAGCTGTTAAGTTTCACAAGAAATACAATTTTATAACAGTGCTAATAAATGAAATGAAGAAACAATCAGCTTGTCAGGTAGAAGCAAAGTAACTGTTCAGTATTAGCTTATAAATTCTAATTTAGCCAAAGCAGAATTTATAAGATCATTCCAAACAGTAGCTTTGCAGCTAACTGACAAGAGGATTTGATAAAAAGTGTTTTTACTTTTGATTTAATGAATGGATATAGAATTTATTTATTTTTATTGTGAATATGGTTTTCATATTACCCATAGTTATTTTTATCATCATTATTATCATTTCAAACAAATCTAACACTACCCACAATATATTTTAGGTAATAACCAAGAACATGAATTACATCTCTTGAGTGGGGAATTCTTAATTTTTGTAAGTGTAAACTATTTAATATAAGATTGCTAATTAACTTCTAACTGTAAACCAATCTTTTTATTTATCATAAAAATCTATTGTTGTTTAATTTTTTTTAAAATTACTTAGATTGGTGATGACAGCAAAATAAAATTGTAACCAAGTAGTAAATTTTCTCTTTAAGCCTGATACAACCGAGTTCATGCAGGTAGATCAATAAATCTGTAGCCTGAGAGTTATAAGCTGAATTTTGACCTAAAGTTTTTCACTGTATAATACTTTTTCATCATTAGGCCACAAACTTATTAATGTATCTATATATGACACCATTTCACTGCAGATTTAAACAAAAATAATTTTTGAAAAAATATCTACAACTAGGGAATCATACAAGCTTTTTAAATTTTATTTTATTATAGTTTCAACCAACTTGGATGAAGATATTCATAAACTTGACCTCTCCAGACTAACTTATCTAAAATCAATATGCATTTTCTGCACTTAAATTTTCTCTTTGAAAGAAAATTTTTAAGTTTTTGAAAGGTGTGTGCACATGAATTTATTTTTCTAACTTTTACACACAAACACTATATAAGGAAAAAGGAAAACTTTTCTTTACTAAAGCATACGTACAGGACGATAATGGGTATGCTCCCATTACCATAAATACAGTAGTGAATACTGTACATGTTTGGTCTGCAGTTTGTAGTTGGAGATTCATTGTGGAATTCACTTGACTCACTTCTAGCAGTTGACTACTTGTATGCACCACTGACGAATCTTATGTTTTTTTCTTGTCCTAAGTATTATCGTTCATTACCAACCTTTGTGTGATTATTCTATTCAGTAACCTCTCCTAGGTTACAACACTGACAGACTTTACCTTTCATCTTTATACATAGTTTTTTTGTTTTTTGTTTTTTTTTATATTTATATCTCAATTTTTAACGTGATACTGAAAAGTTCTTGTCCAGACAAAGAAACCCTTCAAAAAAAGTTAAGTGAGCAGAATTTGGGGGAGAAATAAGTCAGATCAAGAACTTTATTGTGTGTGTGTTTGTGTGTGTGTGTGTGAAAATACAATAAAAAATGTAAAAATGACTAATAGAAATTTTTTGATGATGGGAAATCAAATACTTATTCAATTTTTTTTTTTATAAGATATTAATAAAGATTAAACGACTGGTTCTTTTAAATGTGATAAATTATATATGTAATAAGAAAAATATATTGTGGTATTAGCAAAGAATAAACAACTTTTACCAAGATTGTACATAAGGAGATTACTTACACCAAACACTCCACGAACAACCCAGCTGTGGAAAGGTTTTAAGGTCCGATTGTAAGCTTCTGTGGTTGCTAAGGTCAAATCCAGCTGACCATTTAATATCTGTAGTAATAAAACTTGAATAAATTCCAGAGATCTGAAAAAGAAATATTTATTATAAATAAAGAAAATGAAAATGGTAGCAGATAGATAAGTTTTTTTTTTTCTTGTTTTTAAATCATTAAACTTTATGTATGAATAGATACAGGCAATGAGTTAATATAAAACCCAAAATATATGTGTGTGTGCACACATTTCATTGAATATGACAGACGAGATGCTTTAATTTAGTCTTTTTATACAATTTCTCATGTGACCTAATAATTGTTTTTCTTTTCAGATGATAAATTATATAAAAACTGTCCAATTGTTCTTTTTATCCAAGCACATTTGGCTATACATTTAACCATTTTCAAGGTGGAAATATATTAACTGTTATTTAAAAGTATCTTTAATACTATTGCAATTAAAAGTAAAATTAAAATATAAAAGTATTTATGTAAAGATACAAAGCCTAGATTTAAAAGACAAAACTATAGACCTTAGTGTAGTACTATTACTACTTTTAGTAAATACTAAGGCATAACTGATTGACCTTTTTTCTCTCATTTTAAAAGCTTGGATTCAAGCAGAAAAATTAGATAAATAACATTTTGAAAATTAATTGAACATATGGCAAATATCGGGGGGGGGGCACCTATTTTGAACTGTTACGCAACCCTCTCTTTGTTGATGTTCAAGTGTTCAATGATCATCTTCTCATATTAGACAATGAGAAAATAAAAATACAACCATTAGCAATAACATCTTGTACCGTTTGCACAACTGATTATGGAAGAGAGAAAAACCAATACAAAAAATGGATCACCTTTTCAACCACAGAATGGCTATTGTTGCTGAATTTGAGTTATCATGCTCTCGAGATTTTATTTCTGATCGGATGATTTTCTGCAGTGTTGTAAATTCAGCATCAGTTGATCGTTTTGCTTCAAGTTTCTGAAAAAGAAACAAGTTTTCATGAACAAGGAAAAAGTTTTCATGAACAAGGAAAAAAAAAAAGTGTAACACCCACACAGGTACTAATAGACATTTTCCTTATTTTTTTTTTTTTTTTTTTTAAATGCTAACATTCAAATATATGGCTCGAGATCTACTCAAGTTAGTGAGTTACTGAATAAAGTGTATGATATGAATATAATAGAAGGTGGTAGGATGCAAAAATCAGGAGGTTACAAAAAAAAAAAAAAAAAAAAAAAATCAAACTAAAAACCTTAGATTTTGAGCCAGTAAAAAAAAAAAAAAAAAATACAAAATACTCTGAAACAGTAAATTTAGCATAAGATTGAGAAAAATCACTTTTGCTTAAGTTACTGACAACTTATATTTAATAAAAAATAAGTAAATGAATAAAAAGTAATTATGTTAATAAAAATTATTTTGAAGAGAAATTTAAAAGAAAATGTGTTGTGAATGTTATGACAAAATTTACCCGGATATTTCCTGAAAAATCCATTTTTATTGGTGCAAATGCCGTACTGTTTAGCTTATCTGAAAGAAGAAATAAAAGAATATTTTACATATTCAATGTAGAAATACCAAGAGTAAACCAATTCAAGTAAACACACCTAGTACTTAACTTTTGATAAGCATTTAATCTTGTTAATAAAATAATAATAAAAAGCAAGTGTGTATTTGAATATTGAACAGATTATCAGTCAGGAGGTAAATATAATTTTTTTTTTTTTTTTTAAATTCTTGATACTTCCTTTTCTGAGCCATAACTATGAAAATATAGCATTTTCTTCATTTTTATTTAATCATTAATCTTTTACTATCATTTGTCAGTTATTACAACAGATGAGCCAATGAAAATAAGCAACATGTATAAATTTCATAATCACATTTCTGGATTCCAAACCTATATTCTGAGCAACTGTCAAAACAAAGTTAAAGTTTTCTGGCATTTGAAGCAAATGTATTCTTGACCTTGTTCCTATAATTTTTAAAAGTGTAATTAAGACAAAAGAGAGCTGCCACTCACAAAGTAATCAATAATTAGTTATGTTAATAACTAGAGTTATTAACATAAAGATGTGAATTTATTTGAACTAAATATATTGAGAAATTCATCATTTAAAATAAATGAATAAAATTTTAAAAAAATTATTCAACTCAAATATTCTCTGCTGTTTGGTTGGTATCCATTAATTCTAGTGGAAAGTTGTCTATTCCTTAAAGAATGCTTTCAACTGAATAATTGAAAACTTTCAACGGCAGGGGATGCTTTAGATTCTTGAGGATAATCAAGATGTAATGAAGTCTCCATCTTCAATGGGTTTATTTTTTAATAATATTCTTTTTGCAATATGAGAACAGGCATTACTGTACAGCAAAATGGCTGCTTTTCAATTTGCCAAAACTGAATAGTTTTAATTGTTCTTTTTTTAATCCAGCATTTCAAGCTGGTTTACATACATTAATTGTTTGTCTACTGAAAGTGATCATGTATTAAGTCAATATCTAATTCTTTGCTCTTAATTCAGTTCAAACAGGCAATTCATTAAGTTTCTCTTTTCTTGTCTGTTGCTCAGATTTGAAAGGATTTCAGTGCAGTGATATAAAATCTGCTACTTCTGAAGGTTTCTGGATCATTTTCCAGCATAGTATGTAAATAAATGATTTTAGACAGATTTTCCATTGACTTTCTTCAACAGAAATCACTATTTGAAACCCAACTCTTACAATTAGTTTACTAACAGTCCTTGAATGAAGAATTTATATCCTTCACACTTTCAGTCCCATTATAGCCCAGGTTGAACAAGTTGAAAATGCAAAACTTTTAGAAAATTTCTATATTTGCCTAAAAATGTATTAAAATTAATTGAAGAAACTAATTTTTACTGAACAAATATATTTTAAAAATAAATAAAACTAAAACATGTAAGATATCTAGTTTAAAATAAAATTACTAAATTATTTCATACCTATCAATGTGGATAAATATACTTTTTAAGTCTCACTAAATGATTAGTAAACCACATTTACTTCCCTTCATTCATCAATACTTAAACACCTGATTAAAATGGATTATATTCAATCATTATTTTAGTTATTTTGAATGTGAATCCAGCCAATTATATTTTCCCTGTGACAAAAATCTTTAAATTTAAAGTATTTTTTTTTCATTTATATGTCTTTATTGCTTTATTTTTTAATCTAGAAAGGACATCTTTATGCACATATTCATCTAATTAAGTAGTGAGAATGTACACTTTTTTTTTTTAAAGACACTGCTATAGAACAATATTAAACTCTAGGAAACATCAAATTTGTCATATAGGAATAAAGTGTCATTACCGACACTAGGGCTTGAACATGAGTTGCCAGAGAGCAGGCACAGTTGACATAACGGGTAAAGGAAAAATATATATATATATATATATATATATATATATATATGGGAATTAGCAGCGTCTAACAGGGTATTGTCGAAAACGTTACTATTATTGTATCTGTGATTTACAAAGTCTTTCCTACAAACAGGCAATGACAAAGTTTTAGAGAAAAATGGAAACAAAAAGGACACTTATACTTAACATCAGAAAGAGAGTTGAAATTTCTAGGGCACATGAGGAAAAAGGGCTTGGAAAATTTGACACTCACAGGACAAAGTGAAGACAACAGAAAAACAATACATAAACAACTAGTGAGCATGTGTAATTGGATGGCAAGATAGGATTTAGGAGAGATAATAGAGAGACAAAATTTAAGAGCTACAAATAACAGGAAATTGTGGAGAGCCAAAATCGGCAATGTCCTAAAAGGACATGGCACATAGAAGAATACCTACTGTATATCTAGCATGATAGGTGAATATATTTTTGAAAAATATTATCAATATTTGATTGATATAAAATAAAATCTACTCAATTCACATTATGAGCAAAATAAAATATGAAAATATTAAAAACTTCACATTATGCTTTCTTGTGTGATGGTTAAATAGTAATTAATTACAAACAAGTATATGCTAGAATAATCCTCTAAGGTTTTCAGAAAGAAGATTTTATCTTTCCTCAATCTAGCTCAAGACTGATTGGTTCTATAGTGATAAGGAAAAAGCCAAAGGTGTTAGATCTTGCCTCAAAGGTGACCCAAAATTATGCAAAACAGATCAGTCAGTTATGTGCCATGCATGATACATGACTGACGAGGCAGATTTTTTTCTGCAGTAGGTTGCCATTTCTTTCTGCGGTAGACTAGTTGCCATCCAAGGTCTGTCTTGCTATTTAACCATAGATGTGGGGAGAAGAGGATTCATACAATTCTCAAGGGTACTAGCATGTAAGTGAATGTAATGGATTCGAATGGAATTCAAACTCAGCTCTCCAATTCCTCAATCCGAGCTGCTATCCATTATTCCACCATGCCTCTTCAAAATACATACTAAATCAATTATGAACATAAAAGAATTAAAAAAAAAAAAAAAAAAAAATCACCAAATACTGTCAGTACAAAATTGAAATAAATAACTTACCAAATATAGGTAAAATTGAATTACATAAATTTAGGAATGGCACAACAAGAATTTCTTTACTTTCATTGAATGTTGGTTCTGAAAAACTAGAGAAAAAGAAAACAAAATGTAAATTATTCTCATTAAATGTGAGAGTTTAGAAGTTGTGTCATGCTAGACAATTTTTCTCTCCAGAATCTATAAATCTACCATTCATCCATGCTTAGAATATAGCTGCCACATATAGTCCATTGCTCCTGCTATATATCTACAGATTCTTGATAAAATCCAAAGAATCAGCAATAATACCCATCCTGATCAGGCGTTTCAACTTTAGTCACTTTCCCACTGCCATAAAGTTACCTCTCTGTGCCTTTTCTATAAATACTTTCACAGTAACTGTTCAGATGAGCTCTTCGTTGTGATACTTTTCAAATTTATGGCGACGAGATCTCATTAATTTACAGTTGAGTTGGCTAGATCTAACCTTAAGTTCTATGCTAGCAGTTTCTTTTCTCACACTTCTCACTTGTGAAACTCTTTTCCAGCTCCATGCTTTCTAGTCAACTTTAATCTTAAAAAATTTAAATGCAATGTCAATCGCTATCTACTGTCTTAATTACTTTTTTTTGTTCTTGCTCCTTAGTAATGTTTCCATTTTCTAATTCTCCCACATCAAATAAGCACTTGTGTTTTAGTGGCTTTACTGCCTTGCATGGTGTGAACTCTAAAAAACAAACCAACAAGAAAATATTTGATAAATTCAGCAAACACTATTGTAATAGGTTTTTATATATAAAAGTAAAATATTAAAAACTGCAGGATTTTACAGTGTTTATTTGATTTGGCTAAAATAAAAGACCAATTATTATAAGATTTTATCATTGCATAAGAGAGATGAGAAATGAATGAATACTATTTATTTTTTATAAGAATTTTAGTACAAATATCATGGAATAGATTCATACAAACAGGGAAAATGAAAGAGAGAGGAAGAGAGAGGAAGAGAGAGAGAGAGGAAGAGAGGAAGAGGAAGAGAGGAAGAGGAAGAGAGGAAGAGGAAGAGAGGAAGAGGAAGAGAGGAAGAGGAAGAGAGGAAGAGGAAGAGAGGAAGAGGAAGAGAGGAAGAGGAAGAGAGGAAGAGGAAGAGAGGAAGAGGAAGAGAGAAGAGGAAGAGAGAAGAGGAAGAGAGGAAGAGAAGAGAGGAAGAGGAAGAGAGGAAGAGGAAGAGAGGAAGAGGAGAGAGGAAGAGGAGAGAGGAAGAGGAAGAGAGAAGAGAGAGAGGAAGAGGAAGAGAGGAAGAGGAAGAGAGGAAGAGGAAGAGAGGGAAGAGAAGAGAGGAAGAGAGGAAGAGGAAGAGGAAGAGAGGAAGAGAGGAAGAGGAAGAGAAGAGGAAGAGAGGAAGAGAGGAAGAGAAGAGGAAGAGAGGGAGAGAGAGGAAGAGGAAGAGAGGAAGAGGAAGAGGAAGAGAGGAAGAGAGGAAGAGGAAGAGAGAGAGAGAGAGAGGAAGAGAGGAAGAGGAAGAGGAAGAGAGGAAGAGAGAGAGAGGAAGAGGAAGAGAGGAAGAGAGAGAGAGGAAGAGAGAGAGAGGAAGAGAGAGAGAGGAAGAGAGAAGAAGAGAGAGAGAAATGTAATCTCCTGTCCAAGAATATTTTATGAGATAAAAGGAATCACATTAATAGCATGAGAGTACAGTAGTAAACAACTCTAGAGAACAGATAACGGGTTTTCAATGATATCTTTTTCAATTTTGCACATTGTTTTTGTCAACTGTACAGTTTTCTTTAGGAGGGTCAGTTGGGCACAGTGTGAGAAAAAAGCACCATGACACAATTTACTCTACTAGAAATTTGGAAACAGCATGCTGTACTCCTTGGTATTCATGCCAGAATCTCTAATATGAACATTTCAGAGTGTTTGGCTGTGAATTTGAGGACAGTGCAGAGGATGCTGTGTCCTCAAAAGTTGTAATGAGAGTTAGGAAGGAAACTCCCCCATCAATATTATAAAAAGAGATAACAGTTAAAACAATTTTTCAAGAAAAGTGGTTTCTTAAGAGAAAGATTTTATAAATTTCAACCAAGAGTAACACTAGCTGTTCAGTCAATGAATGCCAAATGTTTCTATATACAGAAACAATTACAACAACCATAAAACAAGGATATTCCACACTATTTCTATATTTTTTCAATCTCTCTCTCTCTTCCTCTCTCACTCTCAAACAAATATTAGTGAATTAAGCTACTACTTTATAAAGTAGTTTGGATTTTCCTTTTCATTTAGATAAGAGTTAATGAAAGTTGACACTTTTTTATTAAGTGATCCAGTTTGTTGCCTAGCAACAGGTAGTTACATATTAAGGATTAACTTAAAATGAGTGTATATGCAGGTGACATCTGCAGCCTTGGTGATAGTAGTTCATCTAGAAAGCAAACCGATATAAAATCAAATGGGTAGCTACAGCTCATTAACCATCTCAATGCTCATCTATCTAGAAGGCAAAATGATATAAAAACCAACTACTTTGGCCTCATGATTATTTTATATGCATATATTGCACACCAGAATGTTTTCTCAATGAAGTCTATTCTGGGGTCATAGAAAGTTTTGGGCCACCATATCAGACTATATCTCCCATGGTCTCAGCCAAGAGTGATCATTTCTCAACTAGCATTCTAGCTTAACTTCTGAATGATTTCAATTGTAAACAATATTTGTCTATGCAAACAAGATCCTTTTATTCAACCTATGTAAGAAAATTAACATGAATAATTAATGTTAGGACATATATTTTTTTTTAATTTGAAAGAATTGCAAATTAAAGATATTTGCAAATAATTTTACAGAGAAAAAAATATCTACAAACCTGTGAGGCATAGTAGAGAAGAATGTGGGTTGATCAGGTGAGGGACTTACAGGTAGATGATTTGGTTTGGAATCGTTTTCAGGTGATGTGGACATCTTACGGGACTCAGATGTCCGGCTACCATCACTGGAATCTTCACAGCCAGACACTTGACAATCTGAGGAATCAGAAGTCAAGCTGTCCATTCCATTTGTGGTTTTGCTTGATTGGTTTTGGTCACTGCTGGAATTGTTCAGAACACTTTTCAGTTCTTGTGGGTCACTGGTACTAGACTTTATAGATCTGGAAAAGACATGCACTACCTTACAAGACTTGTCATTGTCATCTCTGTGAACTGACAGTTTCAAAATAGATTTCATTAAATGACATTAAAACAATATATCAAAGCAACTGTTGTAGTATATACTAGGCCAGAGAGCTAGTTTCAAACTATTTCTAGTGAGTGATTTGATACAATATAAAAAATAATCTCTTTTGATAGATCAAGGTAAAATTGGTAATTATCAAATATTTAGAAAGAGATTGTGTAGAAGACGCACACATATACATACATATAAGTAATGTCAAATGTGTATTAAAAAGCACATTATCAAGTTGCTAAGTGCTTAATTTTTTTTTTTTTTAATATAAACTTCATATTGTTTTTACTTCTTCAATGAATTTTTAATGCATTGACACCTTGTGTTGACTGGATTAAAATTATCTATTGCTCTACAGATATATAATATCCTCATCAAAATCTGGTTTTATTTGCCATTTTCTCTCTATGTAATATTTGAGTACCCCACAAAAAACTAAGAAATTTGGTACAGTTTATTTAATTGTTGGAATTTTTGATATAGTTATTTGAAACAAAAGCAAAGGATAGAAATTTAATAGCTTAAAAGAGAACAAAAACACAAATTTTAGATGTAGAGTTCAATTTTTTTTTTTTTTTTTTAAATATGTTAGCTAATTTTTTTTCATCATGTAGTAAATCTAAAATTTCTTTTTTGTGGTAGTGGTGGGAGGCAACCTGTATATGTGTAAATTATTTTCAGATAGAGTGTATCTGTAAATGCTTCATATATAAAAAACAAACGAAATTATTCCACTTATATTCATAAAGAGCATACAGAAATTTATACTAATATATAGCTTACCTGTCCACAGACCTCCGGATATGATTTCGTGATCCCTAAAAGGAAAAATAATTTTTGTTCTTAAATTAAATGTATATATTTATTGTTTTCATATCAAGCCAAAAGAAACTTAACTTGAAATAAAAAATAACCAATTATCAATGAAATTTCTGTAGAACTGCTTTATTATTAAAACCTGACTGATTTACTAAGGGTAATAAGTGGGTAATAAGTGGCACCAATAGCTAATTTGCAGAAAACTGAAGTCAATTCATCAAATTATAGTTGAAAAAAAATGGAGCAAATTCTTAACATTGTACCACACTCTAAATACAAGAGTAGATTTTGGAAAGTGAATCCAGCAAAAACATTTTCAGCACCCCTCACCTCTGATGGTATTTTTCAACTGAAAATGTTACTTTTTACAAGTTTTAATGAACTTCTTTAAAAGAGAGACACTGATCTCCAAATAACTGAACCACTGCAACAGAATAAACATATTTCTCTTGAAAATCTATCTATCTATATAAAACTGTGTGTGTGTGTGTGTGTTCGTGAACTACTAGAGAACCATAAGGCATATTTCCACCAAATTTGGAACATAGATTGTACTTGATACTGGGTGTGTCTGGGCAAAATTTAGTCATTTTTCAAAAATCAATAACCGATAACCGATAAATATAATGTTTAAATGGGAATTTCCATTAGTTTGGTTGTTTTTAAACTTTCAGACTTGAAGTCTAAACCCTAAGGCTGATTTTAATGAAATTTGATAAGTGTATGCATCTTAGTGTCATGCTTATTATACGCTATATTGATTTTTGTTTCTCTCGACACTGGGATCCCCAGGGTGCCCCAAAGGGACAAAAATAAAAAATTCAAATTGCTTCGATTTTCATGAAATTTTGCATGTTTGTTATGCTCTTACAATGAGATAGAAATCGGTTGTCAGATTTTTAAAAATGCATGAGGGGGCACCAGGATGACCCTATAAACCCCTTGATTCCTCAGTTGCTTTTCAAGTGTATTTTGTAGCAGTATTCCACAATTTCAATGAAAATTTCAGTACATATTGAGATTATATCGAGTAACTGAAGTAGTCACTTGGAATTCACTGAAAATCAACACTGGGACCCCCAAGAGTTAGAGGACCAGCAGGGACCCTGAAATTTTCAATTAAGTTAAGTCGATTAAATAGAAAACTTAAAAAAAGATGTGCTTTATTATTTCAATTACTGTTAGTCTTAAACTTGTCCTTTGGCTTGAAATTTGGGACCCTTATGGTGAACCAAAGGGACCCCCAAATTTTCAAATTGCTTCAATTTTGGCAGAATTTTACATAGGTACCTCCACGAAATCGCTAAAAAAAGAGCATAGCTTGATGAAAAGATGCCAACCTTGCCGAAAACAAAATTTTATTGTCTAAATGCTTATGTTATTATTAAGAGGAAAAGACCAAAGTTTTTTTTTAATTATTTAAAAAATTTTCCTTCTTTTAGAACATTCTAAATTTTGATTAAAAAAACCTTTTTCTATTTGTATCAGCGGAACTAGTAAATAACAGACAATTTTAGCACGTTTTTTTGGTATGACACACATTAATTTGAAAAATCGTGCAAAAAATAGAAATAATTATCGGATGTTAATGAAACTTTCAGGAACTATTCACAGATGATCGAAATTATTATAAATGTTTTTTTTATGAAAGTCATGGTAGAAATATTTTTAAAAATATTTATTACCCCCCATAACTAATTTTTGAAAACGCTAGAAATCTGATCGCATCGGTTTTAGTGATTACAATAATTAAAAAGCACAGGGCTTTGAGGAATGCAAATCATGTTTTTTTTTTTTTTTAATTGGATACGCAGTACCAGAAAATCAGCTCTGAATTGTAACATACAAAACTCAATAAAACAAAGATATTATTTAATTTCAAATGCTTTTTATTTGCTTTTAGTTGTTTTTTATGAATATGGACAATATTTTCTGAAAGCAAAAAAAAATTTTTCGATGAAAATGAATTTTAATACAATTATTTGTTATTTCATTAATTATAATAGATTTTACATTTAAGTTGTTAAAATATTATAAAATTAGTTAAAATCCGCATCGGCTTTCATAAGTGTCCTTATGAGATAGATCTTTTTTTAGCGTTGTAAATTGTATCATTTTGACTAATCAGAAGATCCCCAGTAATTAAGAAATGTAATTTTGTGCTTATAATCGAGCTGTAATTATAAAATACGGAAGACCAGCAGAATATAATTAAGTTGCGTTATTTGAGTTAAGCATTGTTCTCCGCTGTTAAAGGCCTTTACTTTTTTGAAAAACGTGTGGAGAAGTTAATTTGATTTTTCAATTTCAACTGAGAAAGGTACCTACAAGTATCAGTATCATCTTATGAAATTTATATGATCTTATTTTTATATGATCTTATTTTTATATTAATCTCAGTTACGACATTTTTCCATAAATGAAAAATCAAAATTAATAATAAAATGAATGCAAATACAAATAACAGTAGAATGTAATAAATGTACATAAAATTATAGTATTTTATGTACAATTCTGATAAAATTTCATAAGAAAGGTACCTATAAATTAATTAGATACCTTTCTTAAGAAATATGAAATTCAATGTCACTCTTAACAGTTTTATTTTAATTTCTTTACAATATATTTCCCATAAAGCAGCATAAACGTAAAGGTGAAAGCTAAGTACAAAAAAAAAAAAATTAGACCGCTGAAAGTTTTCGTTAAAAATAACGGGGTAAATAATTTGTTCATGTAAATGTAAATTATTTCACTTTTCTCCTTCTCATGGAATTCGTAAATATATCATTCATCACATGTCAAGAGACGTGAAAGTTTATGACCTGCTTTGTTTTATTTTCAAATTACATCTTTTTGGCACAAAAGCTAAGTTAAGTTTGGTTCAAAATATTTTAAATAAACATTATAATTTCTGATTTTCTTAAAATAAGTTTTGAAAAAATGATAATTGATATTTAAAAAAATTTCAAAGTCAGATTTCCAGTTTTTTTTAAAATGGAAAAAAAATGGTCAATTTTGCTGACTCAAAAAAAAAAAAAAAAACTACATTTTTAACGAAAATTTCGGACGTGCTAGGAACGATTAAAAAATGGAAAAAAATACCTCAAAAATACTTTGACCTTTCCTCTTAATAATAACAAACATTTAGACGATAAAATTTTGTTTTCGTCAAATTTGGCGTCTTTTTCATCATGCTATGCTCTTTTTTTAGCCATCTCATGGAGGTACCTAATTTTACATGTGTGTTACAATCTTAAAATGAATCAAAAATGATTATCAGATTTTGAAAACTACATAAGGGGCCCTCAAGATGACCCATGAACACCTTGCTGCCCCATTTGTCTTTCAATTTGTAGTGGTTAGCAGCATTCCGATGAAAATTTACACATATTTGTGTTTAGATCAATCAACTCAAAATCAAAACTGACACCTCATGTGTCATAAATAAATTATGAAAAATATCAGCTTTTACCATGGATTTCCCATTTTGGTACTGAAATAGTTTAGTTTGCATTAACTTGATGGCAAAAATTATATCCTTCCTTAAGAAAAAAAGAATAAGTGCAAATGAAAGTGTGCACTGATGAAAGAAGTGCACGTAGGTATAAGACGCGTGTGTGAGATCGATCAAGATATGTAGTGTGTACAATTGATTTTGCTCCACGTGCAATGATCGATCGAGTTATGTAGTGCGTACTATTGATTTTGCTTCACGTGTAGTGTTCATTAGTGCTATGTGATGAAATAAATGCAAAAATCTCATTCGCATCAAAGTTGTCATCCAGTAAAAAGGTAGGCTGCCTTCACGCATGTATATTTTGAATTTTTGATACCTTAAATTTAAATTTGTGAAAATTATATTATCAAAAAAGTTTAAGCGTAAATGCCAATTTTTAATTATGTATTTATCATCTTCTAATCAGCGTTTAAATAATGCTTACTAACTCATATATTTGGAAACTTGAGCCCTAAAATTTTGACAGTTTTATTCTGAAAAATGTACTTATAATAATGTAAAGACCGTTTTTTGATTCATTTATAATTATGCTAAATTTAGCATGTATATTTTAACGTTCATAGTGAGTAGGTTTCTAGCTGCACTTTAATTTTTATTTTTACCACTAGAACGTTTTTTTTGGTAGTCTATTTTCAGATAAATCCTAACTTTGCGAGCTTGCTTATAATTGTTTACCATATTCCAGTGGTTTCCTTTGTAAACTTGCATTTAATTTATTGTGGCTATATTTCCATTAATGTGTATAATATTCTTGCTTTTTAATTGATTACTTCATTGTTATTCAAAAAGCTTAGCCAAACCCCTCCAACTACAGCCTGACAGTAATGCCAAATCCTTCACTTGGACATGCTACTACTACAGCCAAATGCATGAAAGCACGGAGAAGAAACACAAAATGCTATTCATACAGCTAATGCAAGGTCAGCAGAAACTAATGAGCAATGGTTAACTAGATGAGGAAGGAATGCTGCCAGAACTTCTGCTACTCAAGATGTCGAAACTGAGGGGCAAAGAACAATTCTATCCAGTCTTTGTGAATGTTGGTTTTCAGCCTTGGCACAGCAGCTAGGAGAAGTCTTTGTTGAATTTCTTCTCCTTCCAATGCATATTGTTCATTCGATGTAGTTTGAGCAAAAGCTGTCAACATAGCATTTCTCCTCAACAATTTTTGAGGATCGATTGTGATTAATATACTCTTCATTTGCTGACAAATTTTTCGTATCTCCTGTGCTTCTGTACAAAACAACTTTCTCCTGTTATGTTTTCACACTTCATGTCATTATAATTTTTTGCCATATAGATAAGAGGCACTAAAGAAAAATCTTCTTTATTTTAACTTTACAGATTGGCTGAGGTTCGTGATCTTTTTTTGAATAAACCCAGGCAATGTCGGGTAATGCTGCTAGTTTTACATAAATCTACTTATTTAAATAATTCCCAGAATATTTATTTGCTTTTTTCTTTTTGTTTATTTGCATTAACAAAGTAAGAATTGAACATTTGGATGATAAATTAATGAAAAGAAAAAGAAAAAAAAAAAGGTCCTTAAATATTACAAAAATAAAAAAATGTAATCCTGCATCAGCTGCTCAGTATATATATATATATATATATATATATATATATATATATATATATATATTTTTTTTTTTTCTGAAAGTTCAACACCTTTGTAAAGATGACCTTTCTCCAATATATCGTAGTTTGGGTGAGGGAGGCTCTTATGAAAATATTTCCTTTTATAATTTAATGGTTTTATTTTTCTTAGTTGTGACTTTTCAATTAAGTCAGAATTTAAGCTAAAATAGTCATAAAAAAGGATTAGCTAAAATATCAAATGTAATCTATTTCATGAATTTCAATAAAAGCAACATAGAATTTTCATGGAGTTTTACAAATAAGCTTAAGATGGTTATAAACAATTGTATTACAAATTGAACATTAAATATTGTAAACAATACAAATAAAGCTAAGATGGTTGTAATTATTTCATTCATAATGAAATAGAAAATATTAACTGGCAACAGAAAATTGTACCATCTGTTTTTAATTAGAGTTGCAAAATTTCTGGTAAATCAAATAATATTACAAGAAAATAATAATTTACAATCATCATTATTTAACAATTTTGACTCAAATGACTACATTTAAAAACACAATAGATAAGTGTATGCATACAAGTTAAATTATGCATGAGTGCTCTGTACTCAAGGGCATTAAGCACTTTTGTGCATTTACATTTATTCCTTGCAGATTTTAAACCTTTATTGTTGATTACTATAACAACTTACACAAGCCATACTTTCCATATTTATTATTGATGAAGTATAGTGAAGAAGTAGTCATTAAATGGAAGAGGAAAATTAAACGAATGTTACCATTTTGGAATTGCTTTTTGTGGGGGACAACAAAGGAATATCCATTGTATAGTGGGGAGGCACTTCATAGGATATTGTAGCATTGGCTATCTTCATGCAGTCTTCCAGTGTTTGGATGAATGTATCACAGGTGGCACTCAGTAATGAGGTGGCATCATTCAATTTCTGCAAGAGAAGCAAAACAAAACGTAGACAAAAACAGAAGCAACATCTGCAAATCTGACATACTGTCTTTCATGAAATAAGATTATAAAGAAACAAAGAGAAATTTTAAATACTAGAATTTTATTACATGTGTCAGCATGTTAAAATCCTCACAGTATTTAGTATTGTTGAAGTTATTGCTAACATTTTTTGTCAAGATTTACAAACTCTACATTTTGTTCAATTTCACAAACCAAATGATAAAATAAGCTTGTTTGGAAAAATATTTAGACAAAAATCCTACTTTGCAGTTTAATAATTTCTTTAATTTTATAGGACTTTATGGTAAGCAATATATTTCAAGAAAATTTCTTTTTATCCTTTTTCCATTATAACAGTGAAGAATAAATTCCTAGGATTTCTTATTCTTGAGCATGCAATATACAACTGGCCATGCATAAATATTTCTTTCTGCAGCCACTTTCAAACTTTTTGAAGTGTTTGGCCTTGTAATTTGTTTATATTTCTCGCAAACACATGTCAAACTGGAAACTGGATTCTTTTGTGTGTGTGTATATATATATATATATATATATATATATATATATATTACTTAAAAAGATATGCAAAAAAAAAAAAAAAACAATATTGCATTTTTATTAAATATATATTTTTTTATTTTAATCATGGTTTTTAAAATAGTGGCAGTATTTTTGTATGTTAAATAAAACTTATAATTTTTTTGTACTAAGCTACCACCCAAATGAAACAAACTGTACTTTGTACCCCTTTACCTGTTTGCATTTCTCCACAAAATTTGGTTTTTATCGGTCAATGCATAGCTATTTTAGAAGGTGTGAGGATAGACAAAGTACTCTTATCGTCACAGAATTTTATATATAGATGGATGGAAAACATTTGTTTTTAAGACAAATTTATTAAAAAGTTGAAAATTTGTTTCTTGCTTGTTTATTTAAGTTTAGCATTTATCCAAATGAGTAAAAATGAGAGACTTAAAAAAAAAAAAAAAAAAATTTTAGTTTTGAAATAACACTGGACATTTTTTCTGTCTGAATTTCTGGGATGAGGAGTTATCATTATTTACATGTGGACTACTGTCCTTATCTTTGTAGTAAGTGTAACTGTCCCCATTGTTGATATTCAGGTTCCTTCAGACCACTGTGATTACCGTCTAGCTGACTCCTCACTCGTTAATGCATTCCTGAGCTCTGTTCCACTCGATCTAGCTGGCATTTGTTGCCTTCACAATCCTTCACTCCTCTGCCACATTGTGTTTTTTTTTTTTATCTCAGAGATTGAGATATTGCTGATGAAGTAAACTGTAGCAAAGGACAGGTCAATGGCAAGGAGCTATGCAAGAAAAAGAATTCTTTGAAATAAAGAATCAACTCTGGTTAAAAATGTAACAATGATTTGGTTTATATATGATTTGTTGTATAGATCGATTTAACCCTCCCCACTTATTGTTATGATCAAATGACACTGGGATCCCCTTTTGGAGTTTACAACATGTGTTAGTAGTAATTTAAATTTCTAAGGTTTGGTCTTCAGGGCTGACACAAGGTCTTGGTCAGAAGGTCTCAGCAAATGAAGTGGATTTCAGTAGTAGTAATCTGGGGACTCTTCAAGTTGTTCAAACCTTCAGCTTATATGGATTCCTGCGTCCAACAGGTGGAGGCTTGACCAGGGTGTAGGTTTCAATTATCTTCCACCTTCAGCATCAAACTTTTCCTAAAATCCCTTATTTTCAAAATCTGCTTAATCGAGTAATTTTCCAAATTTAGAGGTTGTCCATCCCTCTTTTGAGAGGGGTCAGGGAAAACAAGCTTCCCCTTAGCTCCAACTCCCTTCACACCATCACTTCATATAGGCAGTGCTAATCTCTTTCCTTTCTCCCACTTTCTCAACATTTAACCTCAGCCCACTCCAAGGGCTGGTACACTGTCTTTGTGACAAATCTAAACTTTTAGAATGTATAGGTGTTGTAGCATACCTATGGATGATAATGGGTATGCTCCCATTCACATAAATACAGTAGTAAATACTGTATGTTGGTCTGCAGTTGGAGATTCATTGTGGAATTCACTTTACTCACTTCTAGCAATTGACTACTATGTCTACATGCCACTGGCGAATCTTATATGTGTTGTTCTTGTCCTAAGTATTATCGTTCATTACCAACCTTCATGTGATTAATCTATCCAGTAACCTTCCCTAGGTTACAGCAATAGGCAAAAAGGGGGATTTCCAGTAATTAATTTTTGGTTAAGGTGATTTTTCATCAACCAGGACACACAGCTGGTCAAGGATAAAAATTAATTTTTCTTTATCAAATGTATCTAAAATAATGGCAGATGTAAAAATTTGGACAAATGTCAAAGAAATTAAAATGAATGAACTTGTCCGCAATCTTATGTGCTAATTCTATTTTTGTAGGGGTATTTTTTTTCTGAGTGGCCAGCCTCAAACCAGATGTTTTTTCTGGCTCTTTGTTCAGAAGATTTTAAATGTTATTTCTGTGACAACCTGTTTTCTTTATCAGCAACATGTTTTTTCTATTCTCCAAGACCAACATTTTCAATGATACATTAATTGTCTCTTTCTTATCGACAGGAAGTGGGAAAAGACAGAATTCTGTATAGTGAAATTTGGGATCAATTCTCCTTGAAACTGTTCAGGATTCCATTTTATTTTGAAATATAATTTTTCAAAACATTTTGTTTTTAATTTTATTCAACTTTTCAATCCACTTTTCTGTGAATTAAAACAATTATCATTCAGTTAGTAACCTCTTCATTTTTTTTGTTTGATTAACTCCAAGATCCCAGTGTCACAACAGTCCACATGTAAATAGTGTAAGTGTAATGTGGGTATATCATATGACATTAGTGTAATTCAACAGATCACAAATCAGAGAGCTGAGTTCCAATTTCAATTTGGTTCTTTATATTCACTTACATACAAATACTTTTGGAAAAGGAATCAATCCATCCCTTCTCCCTCAGCTATGGGTTAATTAGTAAGACCTGTATCACTAAATCAAAATCCAAAAACAATCCTCACAATCTAAAAATATTTTCTGACTTCTAATAAACTGAAAAGTGTTGACAAGCTGTAGAAAATGAATCACTCAATAAACAATCTAATAAATCATAATTTAATCTTTTAAACCCTGCCTGCCTAATGAGTATATTATATGTACTTCACAGTGGCTAGTATACTGGCTGCTTGGGTTCAAAGGGTGAAGACTCTGAAAACTTTGGAGCATCTAAAGTTAATTCTATAAATTTTAGAAATTCATGAGATAGCATGAAAATATTTTTCTTTCCCTTTCGTCAGACACATCTCTTGCATGGGTAGATACTTAACAGATCTTACTGGCATTTTGCATCTGGCTGGTCTCTAAAGAATAGCATGTATGAATTTAACTTACCTGGATATCGGGTGTTTCATGTGTGGAGGATATTGATTGTTTCACGGAATGAACCTGTTCCATCAGGAGATCACAGTAGAGACGCAGCTCTGATTTTTTAGTTTTCACAATGTCAGGTGACATCTCACCTAGAAATAAAAAAAGAAGGTAAATAGACATTTGAGATGGGCACATATGTAAGAATCTAAAGAAAGTTTAAAAGTAAATAAACAGGTTTTGAATACAAAACAGAAATACTATTAAACTAATGACATTTAAATAGGAATTACTCACAATTCATTTTCACACACAATAATAAATAAAGTCAAATGTTCACTTAGTTTATCTGTGAATTTCACAAAAATACAACCACTCTTCAAGAGAATTGTAAAATTTAATTTTATTTATTATTATATCTCTTGATATCAAGTGCTATAATTCCAAAGACAGACAGAGAATTTGCCTAGGTATGGAAGAAAACTAAGTTGTCACCAAGAACTGCACAAAAAATGTGTTGCGAGGTTAATATAAACCCAAGAGTCATTTTGGAAGATACTGCCAAAAGTTTGGATACGATGTGTATCAGTGTAAGTACTCGCACAATACAATGTTGTTTAAATAGAAATGAGGTGTATGGAAACTGACCATGACGAACCCCTCTTCACAAACCACGTCCCATTGTTGCTCATTTTAATTTTTCCAAAATGTTCTTAGACAAAGAAAATTGCTTTTGGGAACTAGCACTATGGAATGATGAAATAAAAATTGAGCTTTTTGGACATAATGATGTACAGAAGATTTGGAGCAAGAAAGGTGAGGCTTTCTGCCCAAAGAACACAGCAGCAACATTAAAACATGAAGGCAGCTTGATGATGTTTTGGGGTATTTTAGCTCAAGGGGGACTGGACAATTACTTGCAACAAGTGCAAGAATGAAATTTGCAGACTATACCAAAATTCTGGATGAAAATCTACAACTATCAGTGCAAAATCTTCATCTAAGTTGGCTATTTACTTTCCAGCAAGATAATGATCCCAAACATACATCTAAATCAGTGACTGTGTGACTTCAGAAAAAGAATATTACAATTCTGCCATGGCCTTCAATGAGTCCCAACTTGAATCCTACTGAAAATCTTTGGGGAGAATTGAAAGTTTGAAAAATCATCGGTCAACAAAATACCTTCAGGAATTAAAACATGTAGCTGTTAAAGAATAGAAGAAAATCCCAGAAAAGAATTGTTCAAATCTCATCAAAAACTTTAGAAAATGATTGCAGCAAGTTATAAAGATTAGAGGCCATGCTATTGACTATTAATATTGTGAAAATTGTTTCTACTTTTCATACTGTGTGAATAATTTTCTCATTTCCTATGTTGCATAATTCACCTATCAAATTTGTTGTATTTAGCCTATAGTTTTATATTCCCTTTTTTGTGCTTATTAATATATAAAAAACCTGGCATTAGAATCTGTGAAATGGATAAAAATATTCAAAATACACATACATATATACATACACACTATTTTTTTTTTTCCATCTACAGTATGATGAATTTATTACCTACTTACAGTTTACAACTGTTAAAGCATTGTTTTTCATACCGTGTATTTTGGGAAATATTTTAAATATTTTATCTATATCTAAAGAGTTAAATCTATTATTATTTAAAAATTTAATTTAACCTGATTCCAATTCCAAATATAAGCACTAATGATTTAGGTTGGATGTGAAAATGATGGCTTATCTTGTGATAGTATGTCCCTTTACACCCACCTTCCTACAGATGCCTGAATAGATTGAAACATGCATTTGCTGAAGTTTTTCATCATAGAGCTTATAAAAAAAAAAAAGAAGTTATTTTTAGAGAGTAAATTACATAATTATTGTCAACCTGCTATAAGCAAAAAGAGTTAAGTAGATTAATCAATAGGTACATTTAAATCTGCAATAATGATCAGTTACACTAAAAATGTTTTTCTGGATTTATATCAAGATTTATTAAAATTATCAAAGATGTGGTAAGTGATCGATGCCCTTAAAACTAGTTAGGATATTTAGCAAGTAGTATTATATTTAACTACTGTATATTTCTACATAAGACGACCTTTGATAAAAATGATGGGGGGGGGGGTTTCAAAGTGTCCTTTTCAGATAAACAAATCCCAAACATAACATTAAAAAACCAGCTACAAATGTGTTTATACATTGATCTTAATTCTTACTGTGCCTTTCTGAGCTTGAAAAAAGTCCAATTGTAATCTCATACATCTGGTAGAGGTGTTAGCCACTGTTTTGGTACTTCAAAGTGGCTCAGTTTTTTTAGTTATTATATTAAAAACAAATAAAAAGATTGTCTGAAAATGAAACGTTTTTCCCAAAATAATTGATGAGGAAGGGATTTTAAGGATCATCTTATACTACAATTCTAAAAAAGAAACCTTAAATTCTGAGTGATGTTTGTTAGTAGGCTGACCTTGTCCTTGGTGCAATAACCAATAACATACAAAAGATTCACATTATCAAAAACTGATAATAAAAGTAATAAAAACATTTTTACCTTATATATTACTGACATAACTTCATAATAAATTGCCTATTCAAACAATAATTCCATATCAATAAAATCAACTTGTATCCATGCAAGATAAAATGTAAACAAGTTATGATTGCATTCACAGCAATCTTTCACTAAATTTTCAATCATCCAGGGTTGTGTTAATTACGGTACTAATAATATTTAGGATAACAAAATATTCATTTCTCATTAAAAATTCATTATCATTTTGGTGTTAAATAATAACACACTTTAGAATTATTTTGTGATTGTCAATGAAGTATGATTAAATGGCCATTAATACACCAGGCTGTTTGTAACTGTTTAGATATAGGAAAGGAAGAAGAATCAGTATTTGCAAGAGATCATGTGATGAAACACAAACAAAACAATGGTTTCCATTCTAGGGGAGATGTGTAGGAAAAACATGATACAGAATTGGTTTTGTTTCATTTATTTTGAATTTCTAAGGATGCAGTAACATTTCCAATAACATCATCTTTATATAATAAATAATTTTAAACTACAGGTATAAGTTAAATTCATGAAAATTTGCTACATTTTTTTTTTTTTACCTATTATCTAAAGATTGCCTTATATGCAGAAATATATGGTAAATTAAAACCCAGGATCTTGAAACACACACACATACTTTATAAAATCTGTGAAGACAGAATTAAATTTCACAATTTTACCCACAACAACTATTTGACAAGAAATGCCTCAGAAATGACCATGTTAGATCTAAATCCAGATATAGACTTCTTTTTTGTGTGGGTGGTGGTTGGGGAATTAAAATAAAAAAAATAAATATACCTAATATATCACCATCTGTTTATGATTAAAAGTTATTTTGCTATTCTCCTGGAGAGCACATTTTTTTTTGTTTGTTTGGAGCAAGTGCTTTTCTTTGTCAATTGTTTAAGGTCAAGTATAGACAAATGACAAGACCATTTACTTTGTGTGTCACTGGTCTCTTCTTTCTTAAACAGCTTGAGGTGACTTAAGAAACCAAAAAAGGAAATAAGCACTTTTCTATTGCATAAACAAATACTGACCAAAACCTGTTCATATGCCATATTATTTGACACATTCAGGATCTTTCTAACAGAAAAAGAAACTTATAACTTAAATGTTACAGGAAATTGCCTATACCGTTTGGAATTATAATTTAGAATGATTAAGGCTTAACAAGGACAAGAGTTTTATACAATATATAAAAGATAACTTTGGCTTTTCAAAGGAATTATATAAATATACTTAACAGATTGGTTACTTATACACAAAATGATGTAAACTTCAAGTAAGAAATAAAATACATAAAATAAATTGCAGCTGTTTATTAAAAAATTTCTTTAATACAGGATATTTTTAGTTGAGTTTTGAGCATAGATCATTCATATCAGATATGTGTAATTTAACAAAAAGTAAATTATGTGTGCACAGTGCAGTGTTATTGATGTATAGAGTTCAAATTCTGGCAGAGTTTCTGTTCACTTTTACACAAATAGCTTTATCAAAAGCTATGAATTCCTCTCTTCTCCCCCTAGTTTTGGGTCAAAGAGGAGGTCAGAATGGGCTCTAGTTACAGTTGACAACTAGTCTAGCAGAAGGACAACCTGAATCTAAAACAGTGGACTGGCAACATGATAAAAAACAGACTTGATAAAAAAAAAAAAAAAAAAAAAAAAAACACCAGCAACACCTGATGTAGTTAGACTGTGACCCCATACTCCGCAGGAACAAAAGAGAAGAAATACTTCAAATCAATTTTCAAAGTTCTATTTAATTTCATATTAGGATGCTGAAAAAGTCCACATTTTTGATAAAATGCTTTAATCCTACAAATTTGTAGCATCATTATTCAACCAGCAAAATATTTTTATGGCCTTCCTATATCTGACATACCAACATGAATGAAAGACTCTGGCTCTGTGTCAAGGACTCATTTCATATCAAAAAAATATATTGAACTTGTAGAAACTGCTGATCAGACAAGAAGCATTGCATGGAACAAATGACCAGTCACCCAGCTCTGTGACATTTGCTTCATCACATTGACAACACAAGAACCAACATTGTAACATAGTGAAATCAGCAGCTGACTTCCCTGTCTCTTCTGTTCAAATGTGTCATTTAAACTTGTCGAATTGCTCACTGTAGCATTGCACAGAAACATTGTTCAGAATAATGAATTCCCTTTCCATCCCAGTAGATTCTATTTGAGATATTGAAGACAGTTCTGGATAGAGCCACAATGTTCTTCAGTTTAAATTTTCAAAGTGTCTAGATTCCATCATAAGCAACATGTTGACTGAAAGCAGAGACAAAGAGCTAAGTAGGCTTTAGCACACTTGTAAGAATTCTCTAATATTGTACAAAGGATGGAATTGGGAACTTTTACAGCAATCTAATATAGACTGATGTTAAGAAAAAAATTAACCTCCGAGATATTTAAAAACATAGTGAAATTTTAGAATATTTACAAAAATACAAACTGACATAATAAGAGTCATACAATTGGTAATATCTTGTATAATATTAGTAAAACAAAAGTATAATTACAGAAAAAAATTAGTTAATTTATTTTTTTCTTTATAGTTTTCTACATATTTAGTCTAGTGTTAAAAAATGAAAAAAAAAAGTTGTACCTTTTATATATACACACATACACACAAATGTTTATAACTGTATGGACACTGACTATTTTAATCATTTCACCTCAAGAAAAGGCAATAAAAATGTTAGAGAAAAAAAAACTATCACAGAGAGAAAACAAAAGAAGAATTAAGTAGATAATGACTGACATTGCATATATACTTTTGAAGATCAAAGTTGACTGGGAAGCAAGAAGCTGGAAGAGAGTTCCACAAGTGAGAAGTGCAACAGAAAAACTGTTAGCCTAGAACTTAGTTACACCTAATAATTTCAACTGTAAAATGACAAGATCTTGCCACTGATTTATTACTATGCTTAAATTCATAAAGTCTAGGTACCATAGAGGAAGGTTGATCAAAACAATTACCATGAAAGTATTTATAGAAAAGGCAGAGGAAAGCTACATTATGGCAGTTGGGAAGTGACTGAAGCCAAGATGCCAGGTCAGGATGAATAACATTGCAGATTCTTTATATTTTATTAAGAATCTCTAAATATATAACAGGGGAACCAGACCAGATGAGGCAGCAGTATTCAAAGCAAGGACAAATGGTAGACTTATAAATATGCAAAATAAAATTTATCAAAGCCATAAAAATTTGTAATTAGGTGTACCCCCTTCTACACTTAGCAAGCCAGGTGAAAATAAGTTATAAATTACTTCCTTCGACAAAAATAAAAAATGATCTTTGAAAGCTCTTGAGTTTAAGTTGTTTATATATAAAGGCCTACTATGGTGGCATGGTTAGTTAGAACAATTTCAGAGTAAAAGGCTTTCCAAAAAACCGAGACAAATCTGACCAATAGATCCCACTCACAGTGTGGTTTGTTTGCATAACAACATATTTGCTGTTGGTCTCATAAGAATAGTTTTCAAGAAATAGGTTATCAGAGCTTGCCATCTACTCTCTGGATCAAAGGAGTTCCTTAAAGAATATAAATAGTCAAATCATATCACTGGTGACAACTTTTTTTTTTGTTTCACCCCAAGCAAGGCAACAATGCCACTAGAACACAAGAGACTACAGGGAGTGAAAGGGAATGAGAAGACTTTAGTGGGGTTGACAGAGGAAAGGACAAAAAAAGAAACAGGATTCAAGAAGACAGAAATTGGTGATTGACACTGCATTTAAATTTTTTAAGATTTTAGTTATCAGGGAAGCAAGAAATTGGAGAAGTGTGAGAAAAGAAACTGAGTAGAATTGGCAGTTGCATCTAGTTAGTTCAACAGTAAAATGGTGAAACCTACTTGCAAAACTAGTAGCACACTTAAATTCATCTAGTTGGGGCATCAGGGAGAAAAGTACATCAGTTGCCATGAAAATATCTGTAGACAGAAGGAAGCCATGTCATATCGGTGAGTAAGTGACTGAAGTCAAGATGCCTGGTCAGAATTGATTACATAACAGACCCCTCTTTAAATTTTGTCAAGAATCTCAAGATATACTGCAGGAGCACCTGTTATGGCAACATTGTTCAATGCACAGGTGAATGGTAGATTTTCAAATGTGCAAGATAGATTCTGAAGAGAAAAATTTTCTACCACTACACAGGAAGCAACTTTCCTTGCAGTAGACATAGTAACTGATTCAATGTAGTTAACTCCACTTCATGTCATTGGAAAAATAGGAGGTAAAGAAAGCATAGTGTTGCTCTTCTGTAGTTTAACATCAGCCATGCTGAGGTCAGGCAGAAAAAGTTTTGTGGTGATTAAATGAAAGCAGTTTTGTTTTGGAGGCATTAAAACTTACAAGCCATTTCTTGCACCAGTTACCCACTGATTGGAGGTCCTTTTCAAGAGCAATTGCTAGGTTTATTTTGTTAAATCTGTCATATTTGCTACTAAGACAGGAGTAAATGATTGTGTCATCTGCATTAATACCTAGTTGGAATGCATTGAAGATCAGAAACAGTGTATGTTCAAGGACAGAGCCCAGAAGCACCCCTGTGTTGGTATGAAATGATCTGGAAGAATTCCCATTCAACATGACCTTAATGACATGATTTGTTAGGAACAATTGAATTAAGCCAGATATTTATCCCATGATTCTGTAGCACTTCAGCTTGCATTGAAGGCCAGCATGCCAAACCCTGTCGAATGTCTTTGAAATATCTAGAGCCACAGCATCAGCATTCTTATCTAAAGCTCAATTGACAAATTCATTGATGGCTGTTAACATGTCAACAGTAGACCTGGTAAAACGGAAGCCATACTGTTTGTCTGAAAAGAGGTTGTGCAAAGTAAGGTGCTTAACCAATCTGGCATTGATTAGGGCCTCAAGTACTTTTCTGAAAAAAGGTGAAAAACTAATGGGGTGATAATATCTGGGGTCAGAGGGTTTCCTAGAGTTCTTAAAGACAGGTACCACAGAGGAGAACTTCCACTATATATAATTCTGCTAGCTTGCTGCAGCAAGCTAGCAGAATTATATATAGTGGTGGGGAGGGTTCACTTTAGAGAGTACCACAGAGAACAGACATGAAAAGAACAGATTATAGCAACAGCAAATTATCACCTCAACATTTGAAAAGGTGCGAGAAAAAGCAAACAGATATATTCAATTATTGTTCTATCAGCATTGTTGTAAATGAGAAAATTAAAGTTAAGACTACTACATACTATTTCCAACCATTAGAATTGGGAATTTTGTGGCCATGACCAGAATATCAAGAGTCCAAGAGATCCCCCTCACCTCTGGCAGTAGTATTACATCCAGTATCATGCCAGAGGGTTCTTGACCCATAGGCTATCATAGAAATACCATATTTAGGGTCACATTTAATGTCAGGAATGAGCCCACACCCAGCTATAATTAAAACATTTTAATTATATAACATACACAAAGATTACAAAAACAAATGAAATCGAGTAAATTGAAAACTGTCATTTTAATGATGATGAAAACTCATTTATGATGAAATATGTTGAACCTAGTTTTAAAATTCATTCATCTATTAATTTTATGAGTTGTTATTTTTTTTTTCAGATGGAACAAAATGCACAGTATCTTGAAGAGCATTTCAAAGTTCACTTCAACTGTTTAAGTAGCTGCCCACTAATATAAACCATCCTCTTCAAAATGATTCACAAGCTTTTAACTATGTTCTGGCAGATAGGCAAATCACTACAACTAAGTGCTTTTGAAACCTATTTTATTCAGATATTCATTAGATATCTACCAAATGGGATTAAGCATAAATTCTCTTAATAGAAAAAACAAATAAATAAAAGCTTGATTGAGCTGCCAACACTATATGGAATTCTCAATGGATCCACCACTTCACCGACAGTTCAACCTACAAAACGTCCCATTTCTTAAGCAAGCATCCATACATCTTTCCCACCATAGGATACACAGCATTGTGAGTTCCTGATAACAGTAAGATGACTACTCATAATCAGTCTTCGTGTAATAGATTTTCTTTATGAATGTGTTCAAGTTATTGGTCTCAAGTTTTGCCACTTCATTTAAGATCCATCATCTTGTTATTTGCTATATTGCAACAAGGATTAAAAATTTCTTATCTTGACAAAGATTTTCAGAACTTTTCTCTTGATATGCAATACAGATTGTTGAATTAACTCATCAAATTTTAAAGGTGATTTTACTTTTTGTAAGCTTTAAAGTTGTAAAACATTTCCCTTTATCAAATCCACCATGTGCCAATTAATTCAAGACTTCAAAATTAAGCAACTATCACTAAAATGATTGCCATTTGTTTACATCTGTGCAGAAGAAAGCATCTTTCATACTAATTGCACAGTTAGATGTTGTCATCATTTAGTAAACAAACATTTAGATTCCAATTATTTTTGTGTGGTTCAAAAAATAAAAACGTTCTAGGATCAGATCTCTCTTGTCCTTCTCTTAAATCTCCTTTCTCGCAGCCTTTCTTGTATGAAATAAACAAGAAAAAAATGCCAACTCCTATTATTGGAGGAGTTTTATAGATTTTCTTCCTTCCCACAATATCTTTTTATAAAAGAAATTGCCACCTGTCACCACTTCTTTCTCTCCCCCACCACAAGGTAAGTGACATTCCATTTTCTTCCTTCATTCAAACTTTTTTTTTTTTTTTAAAGCATTTCACCCCAAGCAGGGCAGGAGGTGCCACTAGCATGCGAGGGGTTACAGAGAGTGGGAGCAAGAGTAAAGAGGAGTGATAGAGGAAAGGATGAAGATAAGGACAGAATAGATCAAGGCATCTGGAAATGTCGACCGACATTGCATTTGAATATTTGGAGATTATAGCAAGTAAGAGGAATGGAGTTTCACAGACGGGAAGTGCGAGACATGAAGCTATTGGAGTAGAAGAGATGGCTACATTTAACCATTTCAACAGTGATAGGGTGGAACTGAGATGCCAACCTAGTAGCATGTTTAAATTCATATAGTTTGGGACCCAGCAAAAGTAGCTTGTCAGAGCAGTTACCATGAAAGTATTTGTAAAAAAGACAGAAGGAAGTGACAACACGTCTGTGAGAGAATGACTAATCAAGATGCCAGATTAGGGCCAATCACATTGCATATCTGTCTCTGGATTTTGTCAAGGACCTTAAGACAAACAGCAGGGGCTCCAGACCATATATGGCAGCAGTATTCCATGCTAGGGCGAATGGTTGATTTATAGATTTGAAGGATGGACTCGGGTGAGAAAGACTTTCTGGCACGATACAGAGAACCAATTACAATTTTATATATAAATAAATCATAAAATGGTTTATAATGTGAGATACAGTGTAAAGAAAATAATTGTCTACCATGGAAGATATGTTAGAATTGTAACCTTTTTCCTACATTACATTTGGTCAAATGCATGATGTGTACATTCATTTTTACTTAAGTCAATCGACAACACATTTTATACCAGCAACAATGATCAAAGAAGCAAAATTCTTAAATAATGAAAAATACAAAGCAAGTGCGAAATTGCATCAATGAAGGCACACCTGTTTCTGGCAGAGATCGACCATCTGTAAGACATGCTTTGGATGTGCCAAGAGCTATTAACCATTGTTGTCGTTCATGTGGTGTGGATGCACGCAGGTAAAAATGCTGCTCTGCAGGAATGATTAAATCCAGTCTTGTTGAATCAGATGAATGTACTGAAAAATAAAAAGAACAATATAAGTTTTCAAAAAGAAATTTATTTTCTAAAGGTAACAGGGAAAAGATTTCATCAAAACCTTTTTTTTAAAAAAGGCATTTTGCACAAGATATTTTTTGTACACGTGAGTATGTGTCACTATCACACAGGGAGAAATAACTAGTTCACTTGTTTTCCATAATTTCACAGGTGTATAGATATGTACCAATAAAAGTCTTAATTATAAAAGAAATGGCATATAACCAGATATTTCATAAGAAAACAGCATTAATGAAAGATTACTAGTAAGAATGAAAGATTACCAAAAAAGAAAAATTTAGTGGTTAACATTTTCTTTGATAAAAGAAAAAAAAAATACAAATGACAAAGCAAAATATTTATTAGTAGATATAATACTTTGTTTTTAAAGTCTTATAAGAGCTTGTATTTTATTTTTATGATTTAATTTATTCACAAAAACAACAGTTGTTGTAACTTACTTCCATAGTATCAGATTCATACTTTGTGGGATTTCCAGACAGGAAATTAAAATCTAGCTTTAACTTGACATGTTTGGCCCTGAACAAACATGTGCTCATATGCAAGTATGTAGGAGTATTTAAAATATATTCTGAGTTTTTGGTTTTTTTTCGGGGGGGTAGTGTTAAATTCATTTTTTTTTTTCCTTTTCCATCTTGAATAAGCAAATTTTCCAACAGCCTGCTGTAAACAGAGACAACAAACCGGCAGACAGAAAAATTACACAGGGGGTTTGGGTAGATGAGGGGGTTAGGAAGAGAGAGAGAGAGAGAGAGAGAGAGAAAAAAAAAAGAAAAAAAAAAAGCCTTTTCAGTAACAATGTTAGAATTTTAAAAAATTAAACCAGCACAAGGTTTTCATAAGTTTTAAAATTTTACTTTACATTCATGAGACAAAAAGTCTTTAATATTAAAAAAAATTAAACATTTCTAACAATGTCTTTTTTTTTTTTTTTATGTAGGTGCTAAGTGGCTAGAAAATGGTACAAAAGTAAAGAGAAATATTAGACAAAATTTGACATCCTCAGAAAGCAATTGTTCTAAAATTTCATTTTAATTTATGTCTTCACAAGAATAGTAAAAAGTTTTGTTTTCTTTTTTTTTCAATTTTTCTAACATCCTATTTGATGGTATAGGTTTTATAGTCAGTTATCTATACAAACAATAAGATCAATAATCTGTAATGTAAGTGTTGCTGTATATTTGTACAAGTTAGTAAATTTAGGTGGCACTCATGGTATCCCATTGTTAAATTATATCTTTAACCTCAGGAAACTGAAGTTGTTCACTAGAGTTGGTTGAAGACAACAGCCCAATCCATCCACAATAGTGTGTGTGTGTGTGTGTGTGTGTGTGTGTGTGGCTCTGAATGCTATTCTCTCAAGTTGGTATTTAGAATATTTCAACAAAAAACAAGATCTAAAAAGATAGAAACTCTTGAGTATCTATATCATCAGCAGTTGCACCGGCTCACATGAAGCATCAGAATGGTCATCCTCTCTCTTTATCCCCCCACCCCCGGTGGGGGTAGTGTTGATGGCTGTAAAGGCCAAGCCTACTTCTGAAGAGTTGAAGAGTGGTAGAAAGTGAAGTCAAAGAGATTAACAAGGTCATTCACATATGGATTTGATTTTTGGTGGACTACTCTGCACAAAGAAGCCTACACACTTGGCTCAAAGGGGGTTGAGACATGCAAGTGCTGGATGCTTTGTATGCCAAACTGACTGATGTTGCTCTCTTCCACCAGTTTGCCTATTCTGCCATTGGGGTCTTCAGGGGTTGGTTGTGTTAAGGCTGGTCCATCCTTCTTGACCTTAATGACATGGGTGGCCCTACAGGAGTTGGAACTCCAGACAGCTTCACTCTTGATATGACTATGACACACAAGCGGTATTCATATAATGATGCTTAAATATGAGCTCCACAATGGGGTTAACAAGATTGTGCCTCTTGAATGCCCAATACTTGTGGCTCTGAACAAAATTAAACTTGAGTTTAAACTTAGTAAATCACAACTGATAAAGAAACAATGAAAATCAGCCCAGATACTTTCTTAATGAGCATCAGTGTTTGGAAAAATAAAATTCATTAGTTTTAAAAATCAAATTTTTTATAATTGTTATTCTATTTACAAAAAATAGTAAATAAACAACTAAAATGAGAATGTAATTGAGATTGGTATTTCTGTATTGTAGCAGTCCAGCACTTCTGCTTAAGATTGGTATAGTATTTGTGAAAAAATGTTACACAAAATAAATATATAACCTACTGAGTCAGCAAGAATTCAACCAGTCATGTTTTACTGAAACTGACCAATGTCAGCATTTTTTTCTTTTTTAAGTGTATTACAGTTTGTGTAAAAGTTGTTGCATATCCAGATTGAAATTATAAAGAAACTGACCAAATGTCACATTTTTTTGAAAGAGTGCTTTTTTTTTTTTTTTTACAACTCTCTTGACTCTGAGATTGCCAAAAAAATAGAAACATAACTATTATTGTCACCCACAATTAAAACAATGTATCCTGCTTGAGATCCTCCATTGTTAAATCCAGCAAATCTTGCATCACTATACACTACAAGTTTCATTCTTGCAAGATTGCCTAAGTTAGGTATTAACAGTCTGGAGGAGATTTTCTTAGCTTTTCTAGCTAATTTATTTACCAGTGATATATTCTCACCCTTTCTATCTTTTAAAGATGATGTCACATCACTTATCTCATAACTTAAATAAGACCATGTCTGTATCTAGCCAATTTAGCTTTCCCATTGAGCTTCTACATAATTTGAGCTCATCATTTGTCAAAACTGAGTTTGAATTATAATCAGTCTTTGTAGGTATCATAGGGATTGATTTGATAAACTCACTTATTATAGATTCCTTTTTGAAAGATATTTGAAACTTGAAGTTTCCTCTGATCTGACCATAAAGATTTTCTTGATTTTCTTTATCACATTTCTTCAAATTTTACCCAGAAAAAGTTATCCACATGAATTGATATGATTCCATTAACCATGTAAAGGTTTTGAGTCCATTGTCATTAGTAATAATCAAGGGAAAAAAAGTTTTCAATTTTTTTTTTTTTTTTAATAATAAAATGATAATCATGAAAACATCTTGCAGCCAACCAATCTACTTTTTAGTAATATCAATTTCTCAATGCTGGTTTAAAATATTGAAATGTATGAATAAAGTTTATCATGAAAAACATGTTAATAAATAGCTTTTAATTTTTGAATATTAGATTACATGAACTAAAAACAGTTCATGAGAAACCTGTATTTCCCATATAAAAACAATTAGTTACACAGTATGTGTCAAACCAAATGACTGAAATTAGAACACAGTTGATGTTACTTCTGCAATAAGATTAATAAGTGATATTTTATACTGTAAAAAATTCTTCATCTGTCATTCCAAAGGGTTGTTCAAAAAGATGTAATTGAAGAACAGCATTACACAACCATCTTAATCAACAGATCAGTCACTGAAGATATTTATGATTATAAACAGCATAAACAAGTTGGACAATGTAAGAGGTTATTGATGACAATTTTTTTTACAATCCATTACTTCATTAAACAAAGGAATTTCCATACATCTTGATAATAGAGGGTGTGGTTGGTAACTTGTTGCCATTTTATATTTTTAATTTCACACATGCACGCTGTTCATTTTTAATTTTGTTGACTGCACTGTTGGGCACTATTTGTGAGAAAAAGAGCACCATGAAGCAATTCATTTTACCAGAAATTTGGAAATGACATTCTGTACTGCTTGACATTCATGCTGGAAGTGTCAATACGGACATTTCAGAGTGTTTGGATTTCAATCTGAGGACAATGCAGAGGATTCGGAAAGAGTTGGAAGAGTCTAATAGTGATTATGAAGTTGTTTGGAGTAATCACTAGTGATGGCAACATTTTGCCGCCATTCATCTTTCCACAGGGCTTCAGAATTAACATGGAGGACTACATCAAGTGTCTTGAGGAAGTAGTGCAGTCCTGGGTCAAGAGGGTGGCTGATGGAAGTCCTTATGTCTGGCAACAGGACTCTGCATCATGCCACACAAGCAGGAGACACTAGTTATGGCTGTCAGACAATTTCTGCGACCACATCACCCCTTACATCTGGCCACCTAACTCCCCAGACTGCAATACCATCTTGATTATGTGTGGGACACAGTTGAGCAAGAGACCAACAAAACTCCTTGTAACACCAAAGATGAACTGAAGGCAAGGCCAACCTAAATAAAGAAACCATCTGGAAGAGATGCAAGAGATTCCAAAGTCATTTGGAGGTCATGGTTGGAGCCAATTATTAAATAAATTTCCTCTTTAGTACTTAAAGATATTTTTTGTGTAATTTTGGCAAATATATCTGTTAGTGAAAGAGAATGAGAAGACTGAGAATAGGAGGATTGTGTAAAGCACCAAAAAAGACAGGGTTCAGGAAAATGAAAATTGTGACTGACGTTGCACTTAAATTTTGTTATCAGGGAAGCAAGAAATCAAAAGGGAATACCACAGGCTGCAAGAAAATAAACTGTTAGAGTAAAAGTGGCAGTGCATCTAGCTCATTCAAAAGTAAAAAGGTGGGACATAACTGCCAATCTAGTAGCACACCTAAATTCATGCAGTCTGGGCATTTGGAAAAACAGCTCATCAGAATAGTTGTCATGAAAATATTTGTAGAAAAGCAGAGAGGTCAATGAGAAAGTGACCAAAGTTAAAATGCCTGCTCAGGATAGACTATATTACAGACCCTTCTTTAGATTTTCTCAAGATGTACACCAGGAGCACCAGATCAGGCTGGTTAATTTGAAAATTGAGAATTTCACTAACTAAACTATGAAATGGTACATGTCTGGATCATTCTAAGATTAGAGAATATGGAAGATATCCAAAAAAAAAAAAAAAGAAAAAAAAAAGACCTTTAATAAAAAAGAAATTTTGGTCAATGTCTAAGATATTCCACAAGAAAAGATAGCAGATTTGATAAAATGATACAGAAAAGATTTAAATCTTTAAAATCTGTAAATATCAAGTCCATCCAATTAATAGTTGCAAGTTCTTGAACTGATCAGAGCATTGAATAAAAGGTTCTTGTTAAATAGAAATATCAATACTTTTGTTGCATCAGTTACTTTGCCTATAGTCTTGGTTAGTAATAATTTATGCAGAATGTTTGTTAATAATCTCATCTCAAAGACTATAGTGAGGTTAACGTTAATAGCATACCCCACTTTTCTAATCATACTCCAAATTAAGCTCATTTTAGTAAATACCTGCATAAATTATATACAAATGTACTCTTTAAATAATAAATGCAATGTTTATTGATTTGCAAACAAGGTTAATGGTTAAAATTAAATATTAATGTTTGATTTATAAAGAAGATTAATTTAAATTAAATATTAAGGATCTAAAAAAAAAAAAAAAAGTTATAGGAAGTCAAAAAGTACATTTTTTGAGATACCCTGTATATGTACCTAAATTCTAAGAACAATTAATTACAGTTTAATTATAGATGTATAAAACTATGATATAAATATAAGACCCCTTTAAATATATCCATTTGATTATCAGTTGTCAATAATACACAACTTAAAAATACTTTAAACATGAAAATTTAATACAACTTAATTAAATCCTGATGAACATAGGAGTATTAATATTTTAAAGTTACAGTTTAATTTTTTTAAGTGAGTAACAAACTATTTTCAATTACCACTGTGCAATTTTAATTGCATTCCTGTGACCACAAAAAGTGAGCAATGCTATTATATACGCAGTTATATAATATGCAATATTCCAGATTGCAATCAAAAACCTCTTGGTATTAAAAAAAAAAAAAAATAAAAAAAAGATAATTAAAAATTATTTCATATTATGTATTTAAAATTATTTAAAGTGTGTGGGTGTGTTTTATTAAAGACAACAAATTTATAGATGTTTGGTTCTAGTGTAAAAATTACCAATACATATGTGTATGTACACGGACATGTGCTTTCAACCATTATTGGTCATTTTCAAGAATAGAGTATATTGTGGTATAGATCTAAAAATACTTTTGATGCATTCTTTTTCTTCTTCATTCAGTCATTTGGTGTTAAGGAAATTATAAATTTAAATCAAGTTTTGACCACATTGATGCCATTGCCAGCAGACTGCTCATAATATTTGATAATTCACTTATAGTATTATGTAAATTGATCCTGTGTTTTGATAAATTATTGAACATATTTAATATACCCACCCCTAGAATGAAATACTCTATTTAATATAAGTGATTATGACTGGCTTGTAGTCTGCAGTTTTTTCTTCAGTTCATATCGTATATCTTGTCTGCAAGTATGTGCCTAATATTGGTAAGAATATGATGGTTTTGTGTGTTATTAACAAGCTCTTATAGCACCATTGTCTGATAAATGTCCTGTTGGTTAATGTCAACATTTGTGCAATCTTAAATATATTTTGTTTTTTTTATTAAAATCTACTGGGGGGGGGGATTACATTGGTTTTATTTAATGTGGGTGTTTACAGGTAATCATTTCTAACCAAAAAAGAATTTTAGGTTAGAATTTTTTTTTTTTTTACATGAGGAATTATTACATGCCATTCTATTTGGAGCAGCATGCACATTTGATTGTAGTCACATTTTGACTGTTGTGCCTTCTGACTTTCTTCAGGTGCCCATCATACTCAGTAAGTTTATCAGAATTTTGAACTGAACCTTTTATACCGGAGATTTAGAATGAGATTTTTGCTTTCCAGGCTTATATCACTTAATACTTCCACCATTACTTTTCTACACTAATCAACCCAGGGATTGAACACACAAATCCCAGGAAATCATATTCAAGGTTTTAAATTTTGAATCCTTAAACTTAAGGTCTGGACTCAGTTGGAATTTTTTGTGCTCTTTCTTAGAAACTTCTAGATCATATTCAATTCTATGGTGGAGATTGGCAGAGTCTTATTTCCCTGCTTTCAGTATTACCTAGTTCATTTTATAATTACCTTGCAATATTTCATGTACATGATTTTCATTATTGGAGAGAACAATGATCTCATAGCTAAGCCTTCTTTCTGTCAATATATATCAGAACTGAATATTTCTTGTTCAAGAACTGTGATAGCTTCTCCATTTTTAGGATTGATTTTTTTTGTAAACCTTGCTGTCACTACCATCTCAACTAGACTATCTGATGTTTTTAGTATTCCAACTTGTCCATCCCCACTGTTGTGTTGCCATTGTCTTTCAATATAATTCAGCAGGGTTCTGATAGATGCTTGTTTTCTCTTTCTCTTGTAATGTTAAATTTGAAAGGTGTGGCTTACTCCAGTGCCATCTCACTTTACATATCAACTCAACAGTTGATGTCTAAATATTAAATTCACTTGGTGGTTGCAAATTTGAGACCTTTGTTCAGCTTTGCTTCCTGGAATTGACATTTGCTATGTTGACAACTGCATTTACAGACTGATGGCAGATATTGTATCTCATACCATGATCTTTGAAATGGTGTAGTTTCTGTATTTGGCATGCCTTGACTCCCTCAAAGTTCTGCTTGTACAACTTGTCTAGGTAATGTTGAATTCTATTCCTGTCCATTTTTGATGGTATTTGATCAAGGAATGGTTACATTTGGTTAGAGAGTTCACTTTGTAACTAATGTTTCACCTAGCAGCCAGTGTAAATTCAGTAAAGCAGTTCAACCTTCATACTTACAAAAAAAAAAAAAAAAAAAAAAAAAATGTCAAAAGGTCAGTTTTTCTCTTGACAAAGCTATTACTGTAAACTCACTCAATCGTATTTGTTTTCAAATGCTATGTTTAGAGTTTTAATAACAAAAATAAAATGTTACACACTAAAGGACACATCTTTTAACCACACATTTTTCTAACTTGTTCTGATTATTATTTCTTTTCAGATAAAAGATGACAGACATCAAGCTAACTCACCAAATGAAAAGGTGTGCTTCAATTGTTACCTTAAAGGCAAAACATCAGAATTTAGAAATTGCTCGCTTCTTGAAAGTTAACACAGTCATTTGATGACAAAAATCATCAAAGAGTTATTTCTAACAATTATGATGGCCCTGGGAGTCATGAGCAATGAGAGATGCCATGCCTCCTCTCTTCAGAGTTTAAGGGTCAATACTGCTGAATATAAAGAGGTGTTGGAAAAGGTAGTGGGGGTTTGAATAGAGAGCATAAGCAAAGGAAAAACCATACACCTACCAAGATTCTACAACAGCAGCCAAATGTAAAACACCTGCTAAAAGTCCTAATGCAATCAGAAGACCTAAATTTGTACAAAAAGTGCAGAAAATTATCAATAAGAACCCCAGAAAGTCAATTAATGCCATTAAAAAGGAGCTCAAGGTTTCAAGGAATTGTCAGAATTATGCAGGAGAATCTTTGATACAAGGCCTATGCAGAAACGACAATTCATGTCTGCAAAGACAAAAGATAACCGATTCACACAAAGTGCTTGTTGAGCCTGGAATGCTTTGTTTTTTTGATGAGGAAAACTGATCAGGATCAAAAGGTCAATGAGGCCCCAAGATTGTTCCAACAGTTATGCATATAGAGTTTCTGACAACTGTGATGGTTCTGTGAGTCGTAAGGCTGCTAACTATAAGGAGGTTTTGAGAAGTGTGGTGGAGCTTTGGATAGTTTTGGTTTGGTTTGTCTTGTTTTATGGCATAACAACCTCAATGGGTTATTTCAAAAAAAAACAAAAAAAAAACATTGCTGGTAATATTTTTTTTCAAAATTGTATTGCTGTTAATGTATTGCTGGTAATAATTTTTCAAATATTTATTGCTTGTAATAATTTCTACTAAGTATTCTGGTATTAAAACTGATTTTTACATTTTCATAATGTTTTGACCCCAATTTGGTGGTTAACTATTTACCCATAGCTGGGACCCTAACAGGTGCTACCACCCCAAGTTAGGATGGACCTGGGAACACCAGCAATTAAGAGATGGTTCTACGTTCCTCAAAACCTCCTGATCAGAGGTCTTGCTGTTGGATGTAGTTTATCGTCATACCCAGGACAGGGGGCTTTGGATAGAGAGCATGAGCAAAGGAACTAATTCTTTGCTGTTGTTGGATTGGCCTATCCCACCTGTTCTTTGTAATGGGTTTTTCCATGGAGCTCAATATAAGTCTATGGTATTTCTTCCAGAGAGTATACATTCATTTACCTGACAGACTACTTCAACATTGGTAGCAAAGTATAGTTTCTGATATAAGTGGTGATGGCTTCTCTCAAGCAACCACCAGTATTCAACCCTGGCCATGATGATTCATTTACAGACTGGAAAGCTGATGTAGAAGTTTGGAGATTATTTACAAAGGATGAAAATCTAGACATGGTCCTGCAGTTTATTTAAGCATATATGATGATAATGCAAGATAAGCTGTTCATTCAATTGGTACTACAGAATTAGCAGCACATGATGGATTTGAAAAAAAAAAAAAAAAAAAAAAAAAAATGTGATTGCTGCCTTAGATGCTGCTTCCCTAAAAGATGAAACTACTTGTGTATTCTGTGAAGTCTTTCATAGAGTTTCACAGAGAAGGTGGACAGTTTCCCAAAGTCAACAGACACAGGAAAGAAGAAAAAGTACAAGTTATCATTTGAAAATGATGTTTTCATGTACTTTTTGTTGACAGCAGTTAATTTATCAGATGACCATGAACAACTGGTTAGAGCAGCAGCATCCTTGGAATTCAACAAAATGAAAAATGAGTTACAGAGAGTATTTGACGAGTATGATAGAAGGGAACAAGATTGATAACACTTGAAAGAAACAAACCAGCTGAGAGGGGAAGAAAAGAAACAATTAAGGTCAGCTTGTGGACAAACACTATGGGTAAATTCCCAAACAAGACCTGATGTGACTTTTGAGGGTTGTCACATGACCAATTATGGAAATGAGGCAATGGTCCAAAGTCTTATAGAAGTGAACAAATTGAAATCAAAATCACTGAAAATTGTATTTCTGTCAACTCATTTCAAAGGTTAAATGGATACCAAGTCAACTTTCCTTGCACTATGTGATGAAAGCCCACTTAAATTTATCAGTCCCATGAGACAGCTAAAATATGGATAACCAAAACTGACAAAACTGATATTACCTAACAATAGCAAAAGTGTATTTCCAACATTAAAAGCACCAACATTTGATAGGAAAAACTCCTTACATGTATAATTCCTTTCGTTAAACAGTGTCCAAAATTCTTCATACTCAATATGAGATTGATGAAATTTAGAACAGAAAGTCCTTTATTTTGCATTTGTTTATAGTTTTATAACATCCTGAAAATATATAAATTACAACATACCAACAACATCACACACTGTCATTTTTATAGACCCTTTGCAACCATTGTTGACATCTTCCTGTGATTTGTAATAAGACAATACTCCATTGTCAAGGATGAACCACCGAGGCTGCCAGCCTGCAAAAATGAAAAAGAACAAATATTATTTAATCACATACCAAGCAAACATTTCAAATTATGTATTGGATGATAACATGACCTTTTTAAAAGGTATTTTAATATTAATATTATACATCACTTGCTTTTTAGTAGTTTGCCATTCTACACTGAACTTCTTCCAACTTAGAGTTATGTCCTGGTTTGTATAACAAAAAGTTAAGTTTTAGAGCACACTTAAATATATATAAATAAAAACATGATTACTAATACTGTGTTCAATTAAAGACAAGGGGTTTGTATATTAAATTTGTATATTTCATGAAGAGTATACTTTTGGTAAATTTATGTATTCTGAATGGAGTATTAGACAGAAAAATGTTGAGAATAAAAAATAAAATTAATAAAGAACCAAACAGATAAAATAAACAGCTTATAAGAAAAACAAAGAATGTCTACTTTATTTGAAATAAAAGGTGTTTTTTTTTTTAGGATATATACACCAATATATAATGGCCAAAAATAAGCACTAAAAGCAGCATTTTAGAACACAAGTGAGATAAAATTAGTATTCTATTTCGCCATTTTAGTTTTGAATCTATCCTTACTCATTTCAGAGTATATTCTTTGAGATTAAGAACAGAATAATGGACAACATCTGTCCGTCTGTTATCAATTACCTGCACGTAATAAGGTTAAGTCCAAAGAAAATAGGATTATACCACCATTTTAATTGAATAATGCCAGCAAGAAATGGAGAGATAAATTTACCTATCAGCCAAGGTTGCAAAGATGACATGAAGTCAAACTGACCAGCTGTTACTAGACAAAACAACAGTGTGTTCTTATGGCAATATAAGCAGTAAAATAAGTATATTTTATGAAAGACTTATTACAAATGAAATCCTCACGATAAAAATTTCAGATACCAATTAAATATCAGAACCATTCCAGGTCCATCACATCCTAAGGTTATTAGTAAAATTTTCAAATAAAGCTAGCTTATCTACCTATAAATAAAATTCTATGACTTAGTCATATATTGGCCAATCAAAACCAAATTTTAAGGAGAAATGCGAACAGGTAAGCGGGGTACAAAGTACATTTGATTTTACTAGGGTGCACAGCTTGATACGATAATTTTCATTAATGTTTTTGGAAAAATTAAGTTTTATTATTTAACATACAAATACTCCTACTATTAGATATATATATATATATATATATATATATTACACACACACACACACACACACACACACAGACAGACAGACACACACACACAATAATCCAATTTTCAGTTTGCCCTGAGTTTGCAAGAACTATAAACAAATCACAAAGTCAAACACTTCAAAAAGTTGGAATCTGATTTCAGAAAAAAAATATTTTGAAAAAAATTATAATTGATATTTATAAGAATTTCGAAGTGAGATTTCCAGTTTTTTTATAGAATTGAAGAAAAATGTTCAATTTTGCCGACTCAAAAAAAAAAAAAAAAAAAATGTAAAAAAATACCCAAAATACTTTGATCTTTCCTCTTAATAATAATAATATAAAAATTTAGACGATAAAATTTTGTTTAAGTTTGGCGTCTTTTTCATCATGCTATATTCTTTTATTAGTGATCTCGTGGAGGTACGTACTCTAAATGCATAACTGGTTTTGAAGCCACTAACCTTTAACCTTATTCCTCTGATCCATCACCACCTGCCTTTCATTTCTGAAAACTATTTGAATGTAAATGATAGTGAACTCATTTACATTGTTAAGCAGTGTTCCCACAAACCCCAAAATGTTATCTTCTATAATTGGACACATAATATAATAGAGCAAGAATAGAAACCTCACCTAAATTTTGCTTTTCAGTTTTCAAATTTAAAAAAAAAAAAAAAAAAGCAAGTGAGATACATGTATTATATAAAATCTATTTAACGTCAAAGCATGACAGTCCACCATAGATGCAGTCTATTGAAAACAAAATGCATACAAAAAGAGATATTCAGCCATGTCATGAACTCAGTCTGGGAATTGCAGACAGAGATTGACATTTGGCTATTCAAGCAGAGTGAACAGAACCAGATAGTGCTAGGTAAGTATCAACATTAGCAGAAATGCAAGAGCTTTCACTTGGACTGTTAGCAACAGTTACATGACTAACAACAAAACAAACAGACAAACCAACAAAAGCAAACAAAAAATTTGGTCATCAATAAAAGGCTGGCATTTGATTTTGGTAATCCTACCACTAAATATTAAGTTCATGGCATTAGTATGCCATCAAGCATAATTTCAATGTTCTAATTAAAATTTAGTGTAACAGATGGTTCTGAAAGATGTCTCCTGCTAAAATTTCTCTAGCCATTTTCAAAATTCAAACATCTATATGAATAAATGTGAAATTGGAGCTCAATTCTCCCACAAAATTCTGGGGTTAAAGTCCCCAACTCTACTTTATAGTAGGTATTTACTTGCACCCCCACCCCATACACAGAGTCAGGATGTAACACAAGGTTAGTTTAATGTGGGGATCCCGAGCGCATACACTTGGGCTAAGGACAAAATGATAAATAAACATGTGGACTTTATAGTAATTTACACACGGTATTTACCCTGTCTCTCCACTAAGAGGAGATGTGGCACAAGGTCAGTTTTTAAGATGTGAACCCAAGCATGTACACTAGGGCTTGGAAAAAAAATTTCCTGAGTCCCCGCAACTGTTGACCTTGGTGCGAGCACCAATCCCTCACTCTAGTGCAATGCGAGGGCATGACCTCAGGCAAATGTTCCCCAGGGTTGGGCACCTTTCAGTATAATTTTCCTCAGTTGCAATTGTCCTTCCACAGAGCTGCCCAAGAGCACACTTTGCCCAAAGACAGAGATGCAATTGATAAACAAACATGTTACAAACTACTCAAGAGAGTAATTTGTATTTGTCAAATTGTGACACAAGGTCCATTTAATGTGGAGGAACAAAAATTCCCAAGGTCCCGCAACTATCAGTTGTGGTGGTGCGAGCACAGATACCTCTCTCTAGTGCAATGTGAGAGCGTTGCTTTGAGCAGCTGTTCCCCAGACCAGGCACCTCTCAGTATAATTTTCCTTAGTTACGACTGTCCTGAGTGCACTCTGACCAAGGACAGAGACACAACTGAGAGATGATAAATAATGTGTTACAAACCACTATTTACTTGACCCCCACCACCGAGTCAGGTTGTGACACAAGATCAGTTTTTAACATGAGGACCCAAGTGTCTTCACTCGGGCCACTGGTCTTAGCTTGGCCAAGCTGGTCAGAGCTGGTCTTAGCTTGTCCAAGCTATGATACTACCAGTGCAGGGATGGATCCCTGTGACCGGTAAGTATCAGAATGTGTATACCACTCAAGAGAGAAGAATTTACACTGTATTTACTTGTTATTCAGTTTCACTATGTTTCATTTGTTGCAAAATGGCAAAAATTTTAATGAATTAGCTATCTGAATAAATACAAATGTTTTCTTTCATGTTTACAACCAATTTATGAAATGTTCATTTAAATTTTTGTAGTAGTGAATATGTCTTACTTTGCAAAGGGATAGTGAACTGGTGAAGCTTGTTAGTAATACATAAATACATTTTTTTATATTGCACAAGGAAAAGTAAGAATTGCCCTTACCCTTTGTTTTATCTTATTGGTCATCAGAAATTTTCTTTTGTTTTTAATCATTTCACCCCAAGCAAGGCAATAAAGCCACTAACATGCAAAGGGTTACTGAGTGTTACAGATTTTGAGAAATATCTTCTTCTCACATAGGTTTCTTGATCAGAAAGCAAAACTGATCCCACAAGCACAGAAGATCCAAAGGATCAGACAGATATTACAAATATTCAGCAGAATACAAAGCAGAATAGCATAGATTATTACTCAGAAGAGAGAATGGGAAATGCATCCTTGTGTATAAACTAGAATCTCCTGTATATGTTACTGACAATAGTATGGTATGTGTGGTATGCAATGCTGGGAATGAACCAGAATGATTGCTATGTAGCCATCATTTACTATTAACAAAAAAAAAAAAAAAAGTCTATCTTTATGAAGGTGCATCAGTAAGTTTGCAGTCTGGTACCAAATATTGATCTGAAGTTTTCCCTGTATAAATCCGGCAACCTGCACTGCTAAACAGAAAAAAACAAATCAAGGTATTTTTTTTGTTGAAGGTATGTCAGTACTAGAGAAGACCATATGTGTAAGCTATTGCCTTAGTAATGGAGGAAGTTGATTTTTTTTTTTTCTTCAGAGAAAAATTTTCTATAATTAAAAAATAAATAAAATAAAAACTTGGTATGTCACTGATGACTGATTTGTTTCTAATTTATTCATATGAAAACAATTTTCTTTTTAAATAAAAAAAAAAATTCTTCAGAGTAAAAAATATGAATATTTTCTGTTTCTAAAGCAAAATGTTTACACATGATCTTCCTTAGTGAAATTCAATGGTTTAAAATTCTGAAAAAGGTTACCTTCAACAAAAAGTTTACAACATTCAAGAAATATTGTACTTAATCATTAGGTATGTGACTATGCAAGTGTAAGTGAACAAATGAGAATTAAACAAAACAAAACGTAAACATTTTCCACATGAAATCAGGCAATTTATTGAGAAAGACAAACAAGCTGCATTTTGCCAATGACAGGTATAAATGTTCAATCTATGAGATGAATATCCAACACTGTATTAATTGTATTGACATGGAAAGAGATTATGTTGAAAAACATGTTACACCTTAAAAAAGATGTAATATGAATTGGCAAAAAACAAAGAATTTGAAATTTTAAAGAATGGTTGGCATGAGAACTTAGAATTATATACAATACACTGATCTTTATAGAAAATGTTTTTTTCAGGATAAGATTATAATACTGAAAAGAAAAATATATATATATATATATATAGTTTGAATAGAAATACATAATCGGTGACACGGAACATAGTACATACACAACCAGGTTACATTTACAATGCTGACTTCTAGATTCAAGTCCTAACCTAAATAAGTATTTTAAATTATTATATTTTAGAAACATAGTGAAAAGTAAACATAATGTCTATTGTTTATCAATGACACTGGAACTACAGCTTTTTTATACCTTCTGCAAAAATAAATATTGGATGTCCTAGATATGATCCTAACTGATCACAAAGTTTTTTTTTTAACTTCCATTAAAGATATGATATATACATATGTGGAAGGTAGGAAATCAGAAAATTTAAGGTGTTCATATAGTGGGTTAGGATAAGTTTTTAGCCAACCTTAATTACAGCAATTTAGGCTCGTGTAATAACGTATCTTTTTTTTCTTTTTTTTTTTTTCAGACAATACCATATTAGTATCAAGCTACTCTAATCTATGAACAATAGTTGACTTATATTTTGCAATGAAAGTTCATGTAAGTAAGGAAATTGGTGAATTTCGACGAGGCCAAATAATAGGATGGCATCAGTGTGACAAGTCAAATAGAGAAATTGCTAGGTTTTTCCAGGTTAATCATCAAACGGTTAATAATATTGTCAAGAAACTTAATGAAGAAGGTGCTGAAGAGGGAAGTCATCAGAAACCATTGTCAGAGCGTCAAAGATGTCACCAACAGCATGGAAATGTCACCATATGCAGTGAGAAAGACTCTGAAAGATCTAGGCTATCATAGAAGAGTTGCAAGAAAGAAGCCCTTGATTTCAGGGGTTAACAGAAGCAGGCATATGGACTGAGTGAAAGAATCCAAGAGCAAAGATTATGAATTTTGGCAGTCTATAATTTGGTCAGATGAAAGTAAATTCTGCCAATATTTGAATTCAAGACAGGTTTATGTTTGGAGAAATCAGATTTGACTTGGAACACTGAATGTCTGCAGGCGACCATGAAACATGGAGGGATTGGTGTAGGGCACTGTCTGGTCTGGAGGGAAATCTGAGCTGATTCCTGTTGACGAGCAGTTGAATGGTCCAAAATACTGTCAAATATTAGAGAAAGGAATACTCCCACTATTTGAAACCAATCAGATTGACAAGAATGTCATACAAGCAGAGTAGCAAAGGCCTTAGAAGGAATCACAAGGAATCAAGTCACTGCTATGGGTAGCCTAAAGTCCTAACATGAATCCAAAAGAGCACATTTGGGAGCACTTTCACTGAAAACTTTGAGAGCGTGCAACCAAAATCATGTCAGTGGCAACCCTTAAAGAAACATTGCTAAAAGAGTGGCAAAATATGGACCAGATGATTGTTGAGAAGATCAAATCCATGAAATGAAAAAAAAAAAAAAAAAAAAAAAATTGAATACACGCACTGAAACTAGAAAATGGAGGACCTACTCTATACTAGTTCCAAATACTGTTTATTTATGTTGAGTAGGGATTATGTAATTAAATTTTGAAGTTGGATGTAGTTTATTTCTCCTGGTTTAAAACTTTTCTTAGGACACTGTATATAATCTTGTATAAAAAGCCAATGTCCATTTTAGATATGTATTTACATAACAAAAGTGAAACTTTCTGATTGAAACTTCCAACATGGATGTAAACAGGCAAGCAGTAAATTTAGTTTTAGTAAACTAATTTGCATTTTCTTACTTTTACATGAATCAGTCATTCTTTAATACAATGCTCTCTAAAAATTATGAAAAGTAAATTTAATATTTTCTTCCATTTCTTATTTCAACAAAATGACCATGTGAATAAGATTTATTTTTCTTATAGCATTTTTAGTCTATTCAAAGAGTTTAATGGAAATACAAAAAATTAAGATTTAGATGCAAAAACTTAAATTTCTTTTTCAACAGGTCATTCATTTCAACTAAAACAAAAAACTAATAATAATAATTCAATTTTTTCCTAACTTGAGAGTGCTGAAAATTTTCTTGCTGCTTGAAGCAATGGAGTGATTATAGACACACTGAAAGTAATATCTAGATATTGATAGACTGTAGTGGTAAAAAATTCTTTATGAAGAAATATATAGGTAACAAATATATTAATATGTCATTTTCTCAGTAGACAGCATTCAATAAGGGCAAAACTAAAGTAAAATTACAAATGATATGCTAAAATTCTATGTGAATTTTGACATCTATTTTTATTAGAAATATTCATAAATTATTTGGCAAACAAGACCCACTTGTTCATTATACTGTAAATAAATTATAATCACATAAAAGCAAATAAATATACTGGTGAAAAAGAACATGAATACAGATTCCTCAACAGTATTTTTTAGTGATGAACAGAGCTACATTGGTAGCTTTATAGAAATAGAAACTAATATGACCTAAAAACAACAAGAGGGAGGTGCAGCATGTAGGCTAGTAATATAAAGTAAGATTTGTTCCTTCAAAGTTGATGCCAATATAAAAGCAGAAAATTATTGTTATTCAACAATATTTTTTCAGAATTACAGGAAGCTTTAATAAAAAAAAAATTAAAGACCAAATTAATGGAATGGCTTCCAGCCTCTCTAGACATTAATCCAATAGAAAATGTATTGTTTATCATTCAGATAAATGTATATGATAATAAAAAGTAATATTTCAAGCAAAGAAGTTTCTGGGAGGTATTAAAATTATGGAAGTAATTTCAAAGTCAAAACAATAGAAAACTTAAAGCTCAATAAAAAATGTGAAAATTACAAGAACCTCATTAACACATAAAACAAATTCAGGTATATAGGATATATTAATCAAATGTTTCTTTAGTTTATATTTTTGGGATTTATTTATAAATAAAAGGATTACATTGCAATTTTCTTGCATAATAAAACATGACACCTTACCCAAAAACAAACTGAAATTAATATTTTTAATAAGGATACATAATATAAGCCAAAACTTAATGATACATATATCCTGAAAATTTTGTCAACATCAATTGGTTGATACTAATTTTTTTATGAAAACATTGACTCACATAATAAAATCTGACAATGCATATTAGTACTGACTTAAGCTGGTTGCATTGGGATTCATTCATGCTGTATCTCATGAACTTGACAAATATACAACATATCAAAAAATTGGATTCAAAATGTCTCTTAAAATGCACTTCTTGCATTCTCAACTACTTTTTCCAATGATTTTGTGTGCCACAAGCAATGAACAAGGGGAGAGGGTTCACTAGGATATATCAGAGATGGAACTTCAAGCCAAATGAGATTTGTACAATGGAAGACCAACTCCTTGAATGCACAAGAGTAAGTATTTTAAAAAGATTTCTTGAAAATATATTAAGTTATCTGTCATGTAAAATTTCCTTGTATAGATAATATACAACCCTAATATACTATTAGTATTTAACTTAAACATAAGTACACTATGTCCATATCTAACTAAGAAATTTATTCTCAGTATAGGTTCAGAATCAACTGACTTGATTTAATCTATTGTTTGGGTAGCAAACAATGTCCCCCCACCCCAAGTATAATTGGCAACAATGGTTACATAGAAATTGAGGAGAACATCAGTAAGACTGAATGTTCATATTTCTTGTTTATAGAGAAAGGATAGGAAACTGATAGGAGTTTTGGATTTGCTAAGAATCATTATATAGAATGCTGAGTAATAAAAGAGTTAAGTATTAACTTTAGGAGACTGATGACTTAACACTCTAAAAAGAAGCAAAGGTAAAGGAAAATATGAACATGTAAAATTATTACACAATGGCCTAAGTTAACACATTTTAATAATGAAATGAGGAAAACAAACTTCAAGTTATAAAGATGTTATTTCATGAATAATCTGAACAGCTTTAACACAAGAGGATTTAATTGGAACTATCCAAGGAAAAAAAAAAACTCAAACAATTGGCTGTACAGAGTTATTAGGATGAAGAACTTAGATGAAGCAGAGCAGTTGAATTCCATAAAGCATTAACATTTTGACAAGTTTTTACTATAGAATAAAGTTGGCTTGAAATACTTATTACTTATATTTCTGAAAGTCACTCTCTCACATCCATACACACAAAAGAAAAATTGAAAATTTAGAATTGACTTCATGTAAACCTATTATATATTGTATGGTCCAAGTTATTGAATAGTTTCACAAAAAAGACTGGATTACCTTTTAATACTCAAAGTATCAGTAACATTTTAACACGAGACTTCTGAAGAAAATTGCTATTAGATTTTCTTATATTTCAAGGTGTTATTTTGTTTAGAAAAAAAAAGCCTGGTAATTCTCAAAGTTGTTGTTTTATATATAAAAACTGAGAATTACCAATTTTTTTTTTTTTATAAATTTCATGCAATTTTTTCTCTAAAAAGTAACTAGCAAATTGAACAAAATTATACAAACAATGTTATGACTTAACATTTCAGAAAGTGTTTTAAGATGAAATTAGTAAAGGAAAACATGCGTGGAATCTTTTTTCTTTTAACAATATTCATTGAATATCTAATAACATACCCAATAGATTCTGGTTGTGTATAGCTCGATCTGTTTTCCTAGGCATTTCATTATTAAATGGTGTTGACTGAGGTAATTTAAAACAGTGAAAATGAATATTGTGTAATTGGTGTCTAAAAGTCTAATCACTGTCTGCCTATACACTAATTGCTTCTATGTGACCCAATTACAGTACAACCAATACAAACAATTCTAACCAATTTAAAGTATCACTCACCCATTGTATATACATGGCCACACGTTAGAGTTCTCCAAATGTCAGCTGACAAGACAAGTTAAAACTTGAAACTACCAACTGATAAATAGGTAATAAAGCAGGGATAGGTAGACAAAGTAACAGAAAGAAGTCTCTGGTTAATAAAAGAACCAATTCAATGTCTTTATTATCCAACATCATGCAAGAAATTATTAAAATCTATTTGCTTTTGTAAAAATTAAAAAGTGTATTAATATGGCAATAACATTAGTTTTAAGCAATTAATATGCTACACTAAGAAAAACCTGCAACAATACTTTCTTTCCATATAACAAAGATTTGTTTTTTGTTGTTTTTTTTTTATTGGTGGGGATGGAAGTATATCTGAAGGATAACACTGTCAAAGCAATCAAACTTTGTAAGTAATGTGTTCATTATTAAGAAATAGAGCATTAATAGTAAACAAAAATTTCAAACTTATCTTCCTGATTCACAGTTTTTCAGAAATGGTATCTGATGAATATATAAATGTTAAATTAGAAGAGATAAAGAGAAAAACAGTAGATGAGAAAATTTAAACCTTTGTGGTGGAACTGCTTTAAAAATTTAATTATTGTGCATAGGTATTTACATATGGCACATGAATAATAAGATTTAAATAACTTCCTCAGGCAAGTTGTCTTTATTATTTAACTTCCAATAAATAAGTTTACATGATAATAATATTAACAAAGATTGCTTCACAAAAAATTAAAATAAAAACATGGTCGACCAGTGTATTTTTGAAGGATAATGGTTTTAAGGCAAGTAGTCTAAGTGCTCAATATTAAGAAATAGATCACTAATAGTAAACAATTAAAATCAACCAAATTTATCTTCCTAAGTGAAAGTTTTTCAGATTTTTTCAAGTAGTATATCATATCAGTTAATAAATTCAGTTGAATTATCTAAACCCCCTGATGCATGATTGAAATCTGAAAAACTTGTAAATCAGGAAGTTTTTCAACTTATATATATATATTTGGTTGGATAGATGTGAGTTTGTGACCCTGGGTTTCACGCTTTAGCGATCATCAGACAAAAGCATGAAACCCAGGGTCACAAACTCACATCTATCCAACCAAATATTTTAGCTCTATCTCTGATATTGAGCGCTTTCTAATAAGTATCATGCATATAATATATAAATAATTATACATATATTTATTTATATACACTTTTCACACACACACACATATATATATATATATATATATATATATATATATATATATATATATATATATATATATATATATATTGTCATGCACAGACAGATGTTCTGATTGACATAAATCTGAACTATTTTGACAAATTAAGATACAAGGATTTCCTAATTATAATTTCAGCATGCACACGCACACACAATATCAAAATTAAAAAGAACCAAGATCTATTTAATTTTTTTTTTTATTGTATTTTTACAACTTTCAGATAAGGTTTTGTGTATTGTACTTGAAGTTGTGGATAAACTGTCTGAAGTTCATTTTGTTATTTTTGTTCAAGTACTCTTGTCTTTTGCAGTTATCAAAACTGATGTGGTGTCTGTGTGGTAGTTAGAATTCCTTTGTATCCTGGTTTTTTTTTTTTTTTTCTTAGGAAGCTGAATGTTTGGTCTAGCATGAAGTCATGTGTAATAACTATTGGGAATAAGGCTGCACAAAAAGAATGCAATGCAATTTATTTATTCAAATTTTTATTTATTCTTTTTATTATAATAACAATAAAATGTGTGTGCACATTAATTATATCATATGCACTTCAAGTGATGAATGATATTTTGTTTAAGGTTTATTTTGTATAATATTTAGTTTGTAGTTTTGAGTCTTTCCTTGCATTGGATGCTGTAGAGTAATTTGGTGTTATCTACTAGTACTTGCCTTATGTTGATAGTTGTACATTGGTCATTCATGATGTGCTGGTCGATGTGTAAACAGATTGCACTAAGTTTCAACAGGTAACAGGTCAATCTGTGAGAGGGTGTGGTGCATGTGTGCCCAATGTAAGTATTTAATGTTTTTGATTATTAGTGTTGGAGATGCAATCTCCCAGGGGTCCTGAGAATCTTTTTAATCAAACTTGTATGGATGAATACTTGCAGCCTAAATATATATTTTATTACTTAAAAAAGGTTATTTTTAGTGGATACCCATATTTGAAGAGATGTTCTATTTATTTATTAAACAGTATATTTATTTTCATCTACTGGCTTGAATATTTGAGAAATCTTATTAGAAAAAGATGCGGTCTTCTGATAAGATTTCTTGAATATTCAAGCTGGTAGATGAAAATAAATACACTGCTTTATAAATGAAAAGTTCTTTTCATATTATATATATATATATATATATATATATATATTGGGGATGTGCATACACACACACATTTTCTGACATTGGCAGTAAATTGTTCTGCAATTTCCTTTGATAGGAAGCAATAAAGTGATTAAAACCTTACTGTAAATTTACTGTTGTTTTTAAAAAGTTCCAAGTTTGATTTAGCCAAATAGTAGATCCTAATGGCAAATGTACTTTACAGATATACAGTGTTTACTTTTTTTACAGATTTTCAATTCCAAGTACTTTATTAATTATATTACCGCAACAGCAAAAAACACTTTATAGTAGCAATCACTGATGTTTTCAAAATATACTCATTTTTAGATTTTGCATTAACAGGTGCAGAATGGTATAACTGTTACTGATAGTAGTAATAAGGAGGAAAAAATAAATCATTAAAAATAGTATGCCCTTGTGAAAGGCATGAAACATTTCTCCCTCCCCTAGTTAGGAGTAATTAGCAGGGCAGACTGAGTTCTAACCTTGGTTGACAACCAGTCTAAGAGAAAATATTAAATCAGAAGTGGCACTCCTAAGGCATATCAGTAGTGAACTACCAACTTTCTGGCAACACCTGTAACTAAAAAGGACACCATTTACAACTGGAAAAACACTTAAGTTTGAGGAGTGGGATCATCTGTGTAATGATCTGCCCCACTTTAATATTCAAATATAGGTTGCCATACAAAATTTCATGTTCTATTTGATGGTCAATCAAAATCAATAGCAAAGAGACCTAATTGTAAGACAAATAGATCTATGCACTCATGTAACTAATTTGATACACATGTGTATCCATACAAAAGATAATATTTTGAATACAACAGGATTTTTGGAATCACAGAAAGTTGGTAGGTTTGTAAAATGCAGTTTACCAATAAACATTATCCTATTTAAATGAAAGAAAAAATTTAGATCAATTTTTCTGTAAAGTGTTATTAAAAATTTTAATATAATTATGAATATGATAAAAAAAGAAATAAAAGCATATCCTAAAAATACAATTTGAAAGTGTTCTAAAATTTTAGATCTAAACTCGATTAAGTGCCCATAATACAAAAATAGGATATAACTTTCATTAAACCTGGCCTTGTATCATACTTATTTTAGTAAAATGTCACTTAACATTTCAAATAGTATAAAAAAAAATTACAGGAAAAAGAGAAGATATGATAGATAAAAAAAAAAAAAAAAAAAAAAAAAGACAATATGAAAACCTTTAAGTGTAAGCAGCTCAGCAAAATTTATCCCATTTTTATCTCAGCTGAAAAAGAAAAAAAGCCCGGGGGTGGGTGAGAAGAGGAAATGATTGAATCATTAATTCGTGCATTGCTAGTAAAGGAAGTAATGTGAAATTCCAGTATGTCTGCACTATGCAATTATTTTTTTAAGAAATGTTTCAGTGTCTTTGCTTGTTAAAACTGAACCTTCCTATTGCACTTGCTGTATGAAAAGAAATTTATAGGGCAAAAACTGGAGTTAATGATTAGGTGTCAATGTGACAGTGAAAGAAAGGAAAGAGGAAAAAGAAAGGGAAAGAAAGATAGAATTAAATGACAGAGCATAAAGAGGAAAAAACAGATTTGATGAAGAAAGAAGAGAATAGAAGTGAAAAATTAAAGAGTGAAAGAAATAAGAAAAATAGGATGCCAAAAAATAGGACAAGTAGAGAGAAAGAGCCAAAGATTGAAAGGGAAGTAAAGAAAATAATTATAGAAAAATAGGTTAGTATGAGGGAAAAAATAAAAAAATGAAAAAGTAAGGAAGAAATAGCAAAATATGAAGAGAGAAGAGTAGAGAAAAAAAGAAAAAAAAGAAAAGATCACTTACAGATTTACCAAGCTTAGTTTAGTCCAAATTTAAGGGGAGGGGGGAGCAAACAACCATGTAATAATATTTCAAATGAAGAGGATTAACATTAAATTTCTATAAACATTTTCATGGTAATTTTTTTTGATGAGCTTTCCTCTATAATTCCTAGACTTTATGAATTTAAGTGCAGTACTAGATTGGCAGAAAGGTCTCATTTTATAGCTGAAATGGCTAAATGTAACCATAACTTCCATGCTAACAGTTTATTGCATTTCTCACTTATGTAACTCATCCAGCTTCTTGCTTCCCAATAAACTTTGATCTTCAAAAATTTAAATGCAATGTCAATTGTTATCTTCTGTTTTCTTAATTCTTGCCCCTTTTATTGTCTTCTCCTCTTAATAGTATAGTTTTCTCATATTCTCTAACACTCAGTAACCTCTTGCATCTTAGTGGCTTTATTGCCTTGCTTCAGGTGAAAATATCCAAAAAATACTAAGATTCTAATAAGTTTGTTTACTAACTGCTGAACAGTCCAGAGTATGGCAAATCACATCCAGCAGAATCTGAGTGTGAGACTGGAGGTTTTGAGGAGGTTTTAAGTTGTGGGGTGCAAACAACAATGTAACAATATTTCAAGTGAAGAGGATTTGCCTACCTTTGGGAGGGGGTCAATCAGTATTTGAAATATCCCCCTTAAACACACTTTTTTCTTACTAAACACAGAAACCATTGATTCTAGTAGGAAATATGCAACCATTAAACAGGCAAAGAAAAAAAAGTTATAAATTAAAATAAATACCAAGAATGTTTTGGGCATTTTATTTTTTTTAGAATTTACTCTTCCAAGTATTTCTATTCTATTTCTAACTTGGTTTTTCACTTATCAAAGGCATTAGAATCAATAAATAGCAGATCACTTATCCATAAAGTACTTCACCTCACTCCCATAAGACAATATCAAGAGAGGTCATTAATTACAGATATTTACTAACAAGTCATTTGCTCTGAGTCAAGAAAACTTTTCCCCAACACCACCTCTTTCATTACTATATTCTCACTCTAATATTCAATAAAAGTAATTGCCCCTTCATTACTTGCAAGGCTTTCTCCTGTTGTCATCCAACACTCAAAGGGAAGGAACCAGAAAATGTCAACAAACCCTCAATTTTAGCTGGCTCACTAGCTTGCAAACAACTAATTATGGCCAAAACCATAAATGTAATCACAAAAATAAAAATATAAGAAAAGTTTTTACTTGTGTGTATTTAAATATCCATGTAACGAGAGTCTTTTTGATAAAATGCTGACTTATGCACTAAAAAAAGTGGCTAAAGAATATTCTTGATCTACTAACCAGAGCAAATTCTAATTTCGGTTTACAGAAAGTAATTAGAGCATTTCATAAAATCTCACATTGTTTTCATTAAAGATGTTTTTGTTTTTTTTCTTGTTCTAAGTAAATCAAAAATACAGTATCTGCCAAGATGAAAGACAATCCATAAAAGATATCTGTAGAGAAATAATGTCCATTTTAACTAATACCTATAGTCAATAGTATACAGAAGGTGAAGCAGAGGGGGCAATAGCCTCAGGCATCCAATCAAATAGTAAAATAAAAATTTAGTTTATATTTAATTTGTATAAAGTGTGTATTTCATGTTTCATCTTTTTTTTTACATATTAAAATAAAATTTCCTTTCTCAGTACTAGCCCCCCCCCAATACTACTTGAGGAACATGCAATCAAGGAGTTGGTTCCAAGCATCACCAAACATCTGCATGTCACTGCCTATAGTTACTTATTCATTTCAAATGTTGGAACCATGGTAATATTTGCTTATTTTTTTTCTGCTTCTAAGCTTATTAAATATATATATCTTATAAGCTAGCAACTATGGTGTGAAAAAAAAAGAAAAAAAGTTTGCTATTGAATACAAATGATTAATGAGGATGAAGATCATAATTTTAAAAACATTTAAAAATTTATACAAAATCTAGTCAGTGACATATCTACTGTCAGTAAATAGAAAGATGATAGTTTTACAGTACAGTTGAACACTAATATTTTCATAACAGATGAATCATAATTAAATATTTTAACCCAAACACATACATACTTTGCTCACAATATACTTACTATAAAAGCCTTGGCACCATTACAAGTATAATTTTTTTTTTTAAATTTTCAGGAGAAAAAGAAAATGTAGAATAATGAGTTTATTACAATATACAACTTAATACATAATTGAAGAAAACATCCAATATCCTACCTAGGACATTTTGTTTTCTAGCCTTTAGATCTGCAAATTTTTTCATAGCACTTTCTACATTTACAAAATCATTTTCTATTGACAAAACAGCCAAAGAATTTAAATTTAATCTGCCTTGAGCCATGGACGACCACAAGTATATTTTTATAAGCTTTAGTTTTGGAAGATCCCAAACACATAACATGGCAGTATGATGGCACCCCGGATGACTGCCAGTACATTAAACAGGCCCTGTATTTGCCTAAATACAAGTATGACTTAGTTTTGAAGGACTACAAATTATTGCTACTGATCCAAGTCCCCTATGTATATGGAACTTCAGTAAACATCTCTTAGCCAAATCAATACAGGACATTGGGAACAGTAATTTTTTTTTTTTTTTAAATTAAATATCCATCTTATATTCAAGTTTTATACAATTGTGTAATACAGACTGTTCAGCTTCTTTTTAAGGGGTTAGGCATCATCCAGCTCTGTATACTAGAAGATATTTTCTTCCTGGTGATATTACTCATCTCTTCCACTAAACCAGAAACTTCCTCACTATCTGACCCAGGAATTGACCTCAATCACCACCAGGTAACTAGATTCACTTAACCAATATTTTTTATCCAGTATGCCAAGTGTCCACTTGTGACAATTTGATGGTAGGAACTTTTAAACTTAATGTCACTTGTCTACCACTTCAACTGAACAATGACTTTTACACTACCTGTAATGGAATTAATGAATGAGGCCTGATGTTCTTTTTTTAATTTAAGGCTTCCATAGGCAGCTCATTTCTCTGCTAGGCCTACTGAGGTTATTAGATTAGTATGTGCACCGATTCTTTCAATTGGCTTATTTTCAAGTATTATTTTCATTTCTTCTAACATCCTTCCACATCTCAATAACTTTAGTAATATTCAAATTATTAAACATGGTAAATTGACCACAATTGAGATTATGTATTTAAAAAAAAATTATACAGTTGAAACAAATTTAATTAAAATCACTATCATTGTAGTTACCTTAATGAATTTAAAATTTAAAAACAAGCATATTAAGCAACATTTTTAAAACAAAAGTAAAATTTAAAAGATTTAAGAATTGTAGCAGTATAAACAATTAGAAGACTTAGTTGACATGGAAAATAAAACTGTAGTTTAATTAGTTGCTAAGGAAGCATTTTACCATAAAGCCCTGATTGCTGCATAAGTGCACGCATAATTCATACAAAGCATTCTACAAAATTAAGTTTTCATGCCCAAATTCAGAAGATATAGTATGACGAATGTCAATTTTCTTTTTCAAATTTATTATTTTATGCACAATGTCACATAATTGAAAATTTACTTTAAATGATTTTATTTATAAACTTCCATACATAAAAACTATTAATGTTATTGTGAATTCTTCATTGTAAAAGAAACTTAAAACCAAGAAGTCAGCCACATTATTGGCACAACTCCATTTGCTCTCCACACTTAACCACTTTCATTATTTCCTCCCAGATTACAACTTTCCAAGGTTCCCCTAGCCTCACTATTTTTTTTTAGTATGAGAGAGAGAGAGTCACATGTGTTACTTTTATAGAGAATTGAACATTTCTTGGTCATGGTCTCTTCTGAAATATCTCCAAAGAGTGAAATATGAAATATAACTGCTTATAGAATAGTTGTTGCTCTGAAAGGTGTTTCTAATGCCGATCATTACCTGTTGGGGTTTGAATCACTACATATGAATTGTGCTCAATGTTTGACAATTTCTTTTCTGCTGTACAGATGGTAGAAATTGTCTGGTGAATGTTAGTTCATGAAATATAAAGTGTTGAACACATTCTCTGTGCAAGTTATTAATACATCCAGTAAGGCCAGTTTATTGTCCTCTTCCACTGTGGTTTGTGTTGAAGGTCATATCAAATTCACATGGTTCAGTAGTACTTGCACATCTTTCTGGTAAGGCCAGAGTATGAAGATGTCATCTATGTATCCCAACCACATAATTCGCTTTAATGGTGTTGTTAAGTCATTTACTCAAATTATTACAGGTATATATTTGCTATCACAACTACAACTGGTACTTCAAATAGTCTGAAGAGTACAATAGCAGAAATGTAATAATAGCAAGACAAGGACACAAATCTGAACAATTCAGTGTAAGATATTCAAAACGTGTTAATTATAAATATGTAAACAGATACTAATAAACTAGTTAAATTAGTACTTTACCAGATTAGAAACAATGGCAAAAATTCAAGAATTATAACTCGACTACTTAATATTTAGATCTCTTTTTTTCAAGTTCAGACATGTTTGCAGGGGTATTGAAACTAGCTTGTCATGTCATAGTTTCATTAGTGAAAATTTTTTCTAATTTTAATAATTCACAGAGTCAGCATTTAGGAATATTATATGTAAAAAAAAAAAAAAAAAAAGATTTGCCAAGTATTTTTTTTCCTAACCAGATAAAACTTAACTGCAGCTGATAATTTGTAGTAGGAGACTGTATGTGAATTCACATTTGTTTTTCAGATTGAACAGATACTACACACTGATCCTAGAAAGAATGTACAAATACTCTTCTTAGGCAGAAATACCATTGCAGACATAAATAATCCATTTTTTTTTTTTTTTTTTTGACAGGTGCTATGCTAATTTTTCTAGTAGAAAAGTCACTCTTTATGCCAAATATAAAAATTAATACTCTTATTGTAATTTGCATAGCTTTTGATAGATTTTTTTTTTTTTTCATTAAACATGTATAAACATAACAAAATGATAAAAATACAACTCTTCCTTTTTGATTCTGCCAACTGTACAATTCTTAGTTTGTTCAGTATTTACATTAGTCAGACTATTGTCCTCATCTTTGTCACCATATTTGTCACAACGTTTCGGCCGTTGTACGCTCCGGCCTTCAGGTGGTTGGAATTTCGAACTGAACCCTTTATTTCGATCACTGGGGTAGACTGTTCTAGTTCTAGTTCTACGTGCCATGCTTGATGGATGTCAGTTATCAGTTATCTCCTGCTAATTTTTCCTCTGAAAGTTCTCCACTGCCTTAACCAGGTATTGAACTCACCTTCTTTGGGTCTGTCACCGGATCTAACCAACGCCTTTATCCACTGTGCCATGCCATTCTGAGTATTATAAACCTAATGTTTTCAGCAACATTTTTTACCAGTGCTCATATTGCTGTTATCATTGCATGTCTTTACCAGAGTTCAGCGTACAACGGCCGAAACATTGCGACAAAGATGAGGACAATAGTCCGACTAATGTAAATACTGTACATAATACCTCATCTCAGAAATGTAGACAGACTCTTAGTTTGTTAACACAATTTAAATAGAATTCTTTTAAAAAGAAATGATTATATAATCAGTAACAAAATTCAAAAACAATTTCTACTTGCCAAGTAACAGTCTTTCTGTCTTGCATGCATGTAAATTATAGCTTCAGTACTTAAGAAAAATTCATTTTCCCCTTTGCATTCTTCATTTTATAGTAATTGGTTTATTTGATGTTACTAAAATCAAGAATAAAAATTTACTATTAATTTCTATAAATACTTTCATGGTAATTTTTCTGATGAGCTTTCCTCTATAATTCCTAGACTTTATGAATTTAAGTGCAGTACTAGATTGGCAGAAAGGTCTCATTTTATAGCTGAAATGGCTAAATGTACCCATAACTTCCATGCTAACAGTTTATTGCATTTCTCACTTATGTAACTCATCCAGCTTCTTGCTTCCCAATAAACTTTGATCTTCAAAAATTTAAATGCAATGTCAATTGTTATCTTCTGTTTTCTTAATTCTTGCCCCTTTTATTGTCTTCTCTTAATAGTATAGTTTTCTCATATTCTCTAACACTCGGTAACCTCTTGTATCTTAGTGGCTTTATTGCCTTGCTTCAGGTGAAAATATCCAAAAAATACTAAGATTCTAATAAGTTTGTTTACTAACTGCTGAACAGTCCAGAGTATGGCAAACCACATCCAGCAGCATTTGAGTGTGAGACTGGAGGTTTTGAGAGGTGGTAGTAGCTGTTAGAGTTCCAGTTATGAGCAAATAGTTAACACCACTCAAACTGTTCAAAACACTATGAAAGTATATACATTCATATAGCAAAAATACCAGCAATACATTTTCATAATTAAAAAAAAAAAAAAAAAAATTACACCAGCAAGGGGGATATTAGCAGCAATATATTTTTGGAAAAAAAATTACAAATGCTTCCTTGAAAATTAAGTTTCGGCATTAAATGAACCATAAGGAGTTGATATGCCACTAAAACTGCTGAAAAATCAAAACGTTTTGAAATAATTAAAAATGTTTATTTTTAGCTAATTCTTATTCCCATTAATTCTTAAATGTGCTGGCATGAAATGCACACAATGCAAAAATAATATTAATCTGTGAATTTTGTAAGGACAATGCCAGGTAATATTGTTTCACACAGACAATAACTTCAGTCATTTTCAATTATCAATGAGCGATTCTCTTGATAACCTAAAATAAGGAAATTAAAACGTAGTAGTAGTAGTAACTGAATTATTAAATGTCAAAAATCATTTTGAATTTAAAAAATAAAAAAATTGTAATGAAAACAAATCGTCATCTTAGAAATAGAAATGATAAATAAATCATGAATAAAGACGTCCCTTTGTCACTTCTATGAGACAAGGCAGAATTGTATATTCTTGCATACTTATACAGGTATAGATAGAGAGCATATACACAGACAGAAACAAGCTCTTAACAGTGAGTGCATTTTTCATAGAGTGCTCTCAGTGTCCTTGTGTCAGAAATGATTTATTTGAAGAAAACCAAGACAGAAGTAAGTAAATTATATACATCTTTAACTTGATGAAAAATAGAGCTTTAAATAAAGAAACAATCAAGTGATCGAAAAGAGATGGGCAGATTTAAACTATATAAGAGATAAAACACAGCAGTATATAAAGATCAAAACAATTATATATGTAATAAAGATTAAAAGTTATTCGAGAAAGCAAAGCAAAAGAAGGAATATGGCCACATCATGTTTAATCACCAAAGTTAAGCAATTTTGAGCTTAGATAGTACCTAAATGAGTAACTGCTTGGGAAAACCAGGTGCCGTAAGCTTGGCTGTGTGGGTAGTGTAATGGATAATGGCTCAGAATTGTCAATTGGAGGGCAGTTTTAATTGCCATTAAGTTCCTTATATCCACAAATACCCTCATGTGAATCCACTACTTCTCCCTCCAGCTATAGGATAATTAGTAAGACTAATCACCAAACAATTATTATAAAAAAAAAATTCTTAAATTCAAAAAATATTTTCCATCTTTAAATATCCTGCAAATGGTTGATAAGCTGCAGAAAATGAAAGAATTGATCAAAAATAAAAGAAAATATGAAAAGAGAGGATAAAGAAAAAGCTATTAGAATATCTTGTAATGATAGCATTATTGTTATATCAACACAACTGGTATTTAGAACAGCCCACACAATATCTTATATACTGAGTGGGTGTATCTTCAATTCCTGCATAAAACTTAAAAGGTTTCATTCATGGAATTTTCCATTTTAGGAAATGGCAAAAGAATATTTTAGTCTTTTTTATATTCTGAGGATGCAATTATATCAAATATAACAAACTACTTTTAATCAAGAGTATAGAAGACAAGCAATGCCAAGTATATGACCATTCTGTAGTATAAAAAAAAAAAAAAGAAAAAAAAATGAAAAAAAATGCCAGTTATATTTGGTAACACAAGACTCACTGTTCTTATATTTAACAAGACAATATTATGGGGTCAGGGTTGGTACAAGTACTGACAGCGTACAGCATCTGAATAAACATTAGCCTCCCAGATACTTCAACTGCATATAACAACGAGGAAATATTTTGAGCCATTTTCTGAGATGGGAGAAAAGGGAGGTTTCTTACTCTTCAAATATAGTTATAATAAAAGTAAAAAACGGAATCAGTGCTTTTTAATTTTACAATAGAGGATAAAGAAGATAATTTCACATATGAAACTTAATGAACAATCTCAGTGTATTATTTGATATCAGTTGTTAAAAACTAAAATAAATCAGAAGCAAACTAAAATGCATAAATTTAAATAGAAAATAATCCATCTTACATGCTGACAGTGTTTAAAAATACTGAATGAATTTCAACATAAACAATTTAGTAAGAAAAAATAAAAACTAAAGTATTTAAGGCAAATTCCAGTGTACAGGAAGCCAGTTCAGATATACGTTTTCTTTTATCAAAATGAATTTAGGTGAAACCTTACAGTATGTGCAGTTTTTGTGTGTAAAGTACATTTTAGCACTGGATATCTTTTTCCTTTGTTTTTAAAAAAAAAAAAAAAAAAAAACTGAACAATTTCATCAAGATAATGTCCTCTCACTAAATTCACCTGCAAATTTTTTTGTCTTCAGTGATTTCAATGCCTATCACCAATGCCACTTACCTCACTGGTATCCAGACTTTGAACTTCTTTATTGCTCAATCAAATAGTAGACTTCCCCATGCATTTCTTATGGACATGCTTCTCTACTTGATCTATTCTTTACCTTCTCCCCAGACTCAGGTAGTGTTCTGCAGTTCTGTCCTCTTGGCAACTCCAACCACATGATAGTGTCATATATATATATATATATATATATATATATATATATATATATATATATACACACACCTTTCTGCTCTCCGATCAGTCAAGAATCCCGTATTAACAGAACATTATTCTGTTATCAATGCACTGATGAGGATTAATTTTGTGATTTTCTTTTACAATGCCCATTGGAATTATATTTTTAATCAAGCTACTGAGAAATGTACCACTGAGGTCTCTTCTTGGGTGAAAGCCGACATTGAAGCTTTTGTGCCAGCATGGAAATACCAAGTGAAACCACAATCTTCTCTTTGGTTCTCTCCTACTTCCAGCTATATCAAAACTATTTTACTTCCAAACCAAAACTATTTTAATTTAATCACTACAGAGAACCTTTCCTGCTTGCCATCAGCATGGCTGATGCTAAACTCCAGGAGAGGAATTCACTGCACTTTCTCAGGCTCACGTTTTCTACAGAGATGAAGTTGAGCGACAATATTGAATCAATTGCTATATCCAATGCTAAGAAAGTTGGTTCATAGTGTCGTGCCAGAAAATTTTTCTCATTAGAATCAATCTTGCACATTTATAAATCCACCATTTGTCTGTGAATTGGACACTGCTGCCATATTGGGCCTGGTACTCCTGCTATATATCTCCAGATTTTTGACAAAATTTAAAGAAGGGTTTATAATGTAATTGATCCTGATTTGACATCTCGACTTTAGTTACTTTCTCATTAACATAATGGGGCTTCCCTTTGTCTTTTCTATAAATATTTTCATGGCAATTGTTCTGATAAGATTTTTTTCCTTCGAATTGATGGCATGATTTTAACTGTGCTACTAAATTCACATCTCACCATTATTCTGTTGAATTAACCTGAAATCAAACATCTGTTCTATTCTAATAGTTTCTTTTCTCATTTATTGCCTGTGGAATTCCTTTCTGATTTCCTGCTGCACAGTCACCTACAATTTTATAATTCTTTAAAAATTTCAATGGAATGTCAATTGCCATCTGTCTTCCTGAATCCTGTTCCTTTGTCCTTTCCTCATTTCTCACTAAAGTCTGCATCCTAGTGGCATTATTGCTTTGCTTGGGGTGAAAGGATTAAAGAAATAAATAAAAAAAAAAATAACTGTCTGATAAATGTCTACAGTGTACCACATCAGTGTTGCTTCATTAGTCTGACAGTTGATCAGTGTTCCCAAATTTACTTGATATATTTCCATATGTTTTCTAAGAGGTTAAAATCTAGCAAATGATCAAGCCAAAATATTATATAAAGAATGCAGCTGAAGTCATGATTTCAGCATTTTTGCCAAACATGTTGGAACATTATCTTTTTGGAAAATAGCATATTTCCTTTCATTTCCACTTGTCCAGGATTGGAAGCAAATATTGTAACGATATATTTGGTATGTCTTCACATTAATGGACTTCTCTCATTGTACCAGTTTGTCAATTCCAGATACAGAAAACACTTCATAAATTTCACCCCCTTGCTTCACTGTGGTAGACAGGCATTCTAGATTATATCTTTCACCTGTCCTTTGGAAACATAATTCTACATATATGGTAGACAGCTTAAAACATGTCTCATCACTCAAAAAAACATGCTGAAATTACAAAGTATCCTAGTGACACTAAAGTAACAAATTTGCAAAGAAAGAAGCAGACCAACAATTACACACCACTTTGGTAAAAATCAGCTTCATTCAGCATTCTTGAAAGATGACAGGGTGTTAAAAATGACTGTTCCGATGCATCAAAGACTAAGAAAATTGGCACAAAATTCAGAAATTCATAAAATCTTAATTTCTGAATTCTTCAGCCAATTTTCTTAGAGTGTCTTTATGATGCATCAGAACAGTCATTTTTAGCACCCTGTCATCTTTTTGTCACTTCTATAACTTTTTTTTCATGCCAGTGTGTCACTTTAAATGTGTGGCCAATTCTGAATTGTAGACAATGTATGTTCAGATTTTAAAAGTTTCTAAATATCTGGATAGGATTTCTCTGCTTGATAAAAGTAACAATGTAGATTTTGACTTCAACAGCTGCCTAAAGTTGAAACAATTCTGAAGATAATTTGAAAAATAAGTTTTACTCATTAGGTATAAAGTGACAATAAGATGACACATGACTAAAGTTTTGATATAGACAAAGTACATGTCAACTGCTCCAGCCAGTTTGGTTTTCTAATTCCCTTTAAGTTTCCCCCAAATCATGCACACACTTACAGACAGTTGTGGACAGAATTATTCACCCCCACTGAATATATGCATATTTTCTAAGGAAATGCAAATATTTGCAAGTACTTAGTGAATATATATAGTAAATTCTCTATTTAGTTTTGAATAATTTGTCAAACTTTTAGACGTTTCAATCTGTTATATTCATAGTTAAAGATTTTTCTAAATATTGGCACAGAGGAGATCAACTTGTGAGGGCAGCTTCCATTAGTAGCCACTCCACCTTTGCTTCATCTGTCTGGCCAATGAGGGTAACACAGCATTCATCAACAAGAAGGATTGGTGGTGGGAGAAGTCAGTCAATGTATTCTATTGCCCATCTCACTACATTTTTCCTCATGGATGCTTTTTAAAAGAGATCTACTGATCTGACTAACATGTTGTGCCACTTTATTTAGGATCTGACATCATGTATTTTCAACAATTCCTGGCTACCAAAATACTTTTTTCTTCTTTTTATAATTTTTACCTTGATATAGAGCACAGTTCAGAAAGATTTAAGTCTTCAACTTGCCATTATCAAACCTGCATAAAGAGTCATTTAGAATTCTTAAGTTTGGTATTACCTGTCGGTCATTTTTGTAATTTGCTACAGTTTTAGCTTTTAAAAACCCTGAAGTTATTAAACATTATTCTTTATGTGTCAAATCAGTTAGGACTCATTTTAAAGCTTTAAACTTACCACATCGCTATTAATTTGTGACAAATTCAGGATATTTCATACAAATGGTTACCATTTGTCTACATGTGCAGATAGATGAATTATTCAGCAAATATATATTTAGATACAAATTAGTATTTAATATAATTGATAAAACATGAAGTGACTAATAATGCCTGGGGCAGAATATATGTGATATTATATATATTCCCTGTACCTTTTTTATAAATATTTTCATCTCCAAATGTTCTGATGATCTTTCCTTTTTGACACCTTTACTTCAAAAATTTAAGTGTGGTACCAGATTAGCAACTAGATCTCATTTTGCTGTTAAAATTGCTAGACGTTAACTGCTAACTATATGTTAATGATTTCTTCTCTTGCACTTCTCACTTGTAGAAGTCTTACTTTCCTATCAACTATGATGTTCAAAAATGTAAATGCAACATCAATCATCACCAGTCTCCTTGAATCGTGTTTTTTGTTGTCTCCTCTCCCAATAATGTTTTGCTTCTTTCACTCTCAATAACCCATTGTGACTTTGTGGCTTTGCTAGGGGTTAAATGATTTAAAAGAAAAGTCATATAAGCATAAACACAGACCAACACTGAATGGTAACAGTCTGTTTCATGCAACCTTTAAGTTCAACCAATAGTGTCCAACTAACATGGCCTGAAAATTGTATTCAAGCATGGAAGACTTGCCATTTGATGCTGAACTGCATCTACACTGCTTATATTTACATCTGCTATAGCCCATAAATCAAGCACTTCCTATAAATACAGTATACCTTTATTTACATATGTAATATACATGAGGGTAAGTCAAAAGGTATCTGCACTTTCTCCAGAACATAGCTTTAGACAAGAGTATGGACAAGTGCATGCACATATATTTGCCTTTATAAAATTAAAAAGTTAAAATATTTGCAACATTTTCAGACATCAATTTTTGGAAAAAAAAAAAAAAAAAAAATCAATATTAACTTTCTAACCAAATATAAGCAAGGCTTTTTTTTTTTTTATCATGTTATTGATAGAAAATCAAATACCCTACTGAAAGTGCTATTTGATCTTCAACACATCCATCAAAATGTTTCCCTGGCTACTAAAGCAACAATAAATACATAATAAAAAGAACATTAAAAAAAAAAAAAAAAAAAATCACTTCAGAGATTGACAATAAAAACAAACTGTTGCAACAGGTGTTCACACCTATAACTAAAGCACTTGATTATTACAAACTTAAAAAAAAAAAAAAAAAAAAAAAAAAAGTAACAGAGAAACCCAGCTTTCAGGATTAATACTAAAAAAGAAAGAAAAAAGCTTTCTTATACTTAATAAAAAAGGTATCTATATATAGCATAGTATAGCATCTACCTTAAAAGGTTACAAATTTGAACAAGACTAAGCAGATTACCCAGTGAAATAGATTGCTCAAAATACTTTGTGTGAAACAATGGCTTATCTTGTTTGAGTAATAAGTTCTTCTAGTAATAACAAAAAGGCAAAGCTCAGCTTACTTTGAGTAAAAAAAAAAAAAAAAAAAAAAAAAAATACTTTTATAAATAAATAAGACATTTACAAGGATCTATAGAACCAAGTGGGTAATATTTAGGCTCAACTAAAAATGCTAGTTTGGGTTTGAAACAAAGAAGCCCTTTCAATAAAGAGGATCGTTTTATTGTAAAAAAAAAAAAAAAAAAAATAAATAAATAAATATGTGATCATATATATAGGCATATTCAATCTTCATTAGTATATATTTGCCTATGCACAATGGCAAATGTAACATTAATGTATTTAATTTAGTGCCCTCATACAAGTAAACGTGAGAGGTAAGTAAAACTTGCTCAAGTGCTACGGAGGGGGGGGGGGGACACACACCATTTTTCACCTCTTTCAATGAAATAAAGTAGAGAAGTCCTACCCCAGGGATGTAATCTCCAGGAAACAAGTACATTTACATCAATTTTGTGCTTTGTTTTACTGGAAAACTAAATGGGGCTGAGGAGCAGATATTTAATCTTTATTAATGCTACCGGAAATAATTTCTAAATTAGTAGTCTACTAATTCTAACAAAAATAAATTAAAAAACTGAGTAATTAAATTTTTCTTAAATCAAGCCAAAAAAGATCTACATCATATTGCTGTAGATGTCAAAATAAATTTTTTTTTCGCATATTTCCTAACCTCTAAATCTTTATATATTGCTATTCATTGTAATTGTAATCTATACACTATATCTTCAACTATTTTCTTTTCATGAGTGAATAGAGTGATTTGAGTTTAAAGTTCAACCATATATTCATCAATGGGATGATGTCTTCATGTATTTTAGGCCAGTCATTTTTAGGCACTTGATTGTGATGATAAAAATAAATTAGCAAAAATTCACACCTTGCAATTTTGTAGATATCATTCAGTGATTAGAGCAGAGGACTCAACATACATTAGTCAGTGTTTTATAACTATTGACAGGTTGATTGATATTAACAATCACAAGTTTTAAAAAGTTTAGAAAAGTTAAGTTTCCTGAATATTTGATATGAATCTTTCTGAGCACACATCAAGATACTTTATAACTGTAATGAAATTACCTTCAATCAGTCTTTTGGGTTACTGAAGAGGTATAAAGTGTCATTCCCAAGACACTTGCTGTCAGGACTCCAGATTATTACTTCATCCCATAACAGTCCCCCCCACCCCCAAAAAAGAGCTTCATTTATTCCAATTTTTACAGGTTGAAGGGCGGGGAATAAAAATACATAAAAATGAGCCTTTATCTATGAACTTCGGTAAGAAATGGTGTTCAAAGTTTAAGCAAATATTTCAGGTAATAATGAATAAGTGGTAAAAATTTCAAATAAAAACTAACACAGGATCCTGCCAATTTATCAATATTACATTCTTACTATGAGCTATATTCTTTAGTGTCATCAGCTCAGACATTTATAACAAGACCCACCTTGTTATATCCACAAGGTTAAATCACCCTCCACATTCCCTATATATTCCTTTGGTAATAAGGGCATTCCACTTTGAAAGTTTCTTCCTAAGAAATGCCGATTTGGGGAACAGACATCCACATGGATGCTTCCTTGGATATTACAATCTTAACCTCTTCAAGTCTAAGGTGAATCACTATTCATCTGCCATATCCTTGTCTTCACTTCCTCATCTTATGTTCATATCACAAACCTCATTCAGTAACCCTCTAACTAAAGTGAATCTTGGGCCATGTGTTGAGTGATCTTCAGTTTTAAAAAAAAAAAAAAAAAAAAAAAAAAAAGAAAAGAAAAGAAAAAGGAAAAAAGTTAGTCCCAAAAATGAAGACTTATGTATTCCGACACAACTGTATGAAATATGTGCATTTACATTTTGTTTTTATTATATATAAAAACAGAGAGACATGATGCAGAAGGGTAGTTAGTCAACTAGTTGTAAAAAGTTTAAAGAAACACAAATTTATACATAGAAAATTCAAATATACAGAAATCTAAAAGTATTAGATTTTTTAATTTAGAGTATTCATTTTCACTCAGTTTCTCAGCAAATTGGCTTACATCAAAAGGTGGAGTTAGCATCATTCTTTTTCATGCACATTTATAAATCTAAAATTTATCCAGACATTGAATAATGCTGGTCTGGTGCTCCTACCATATATCTAGAAATTCTTGACAAAATCCAAGGAAATTTCTAATATAATTGATCCTGACCTGTCAAGAATTTAGTCACTAAATGATGCGACACAGCCTCCATCATTTTGCTACAAATACTTTCATGGCAATTGTTCTGATGAGCTTTGTGTCTTGGCCATATGAGTTTAAGTAGTGCTACTAGATTGGCAACTAGGTCTCACTGTTGAATTATCTAGATGCAACCATATGTTCTATTCTAAGTTTCTTTTTGCACACTTCTCACCTGTGGAACTCACTTCCAATTTCTTGCTTCTCTGCCACCTCCAATCTTCAAAAAGTCAAATGCAATGCCAATTGCCATCTGTTTTCCTGAATCTTGTTCTTTTATTGTCCTTTCTCCTTACTTCTCATTCTCTTTCAACCCAGTGGCACCAACACCTTTCTCAGGGTGAAGTGATGATTAAATTAAAAAAAAAAAAAAAAAAAAAAAAAAAATGAATTTTCTATTGGCTGAATTATAGAATCTGCTTACCTCTACAAATGGAATTTTCCAATTTAGTTGGGTTATATAAATAAAGTGGATTTTGCTGCATCAGAAGCTTTTCTGGTACTACCACAGGAATCTATTGGTTATTAATCTAACATTATATGGTTTCATACAACTAAATTATAACAAATGAAAAATATGTAAATTTTTTTCTCAAATCTCATTTTCATTACATACTGATGTCAAAATCATAAGATAATTTATATCAGGTTGAAATAAATAAAAAAAAAAAAAAATTAATACTATTCTCGAGATACTAATTTTTTCTGCCCCCTCCTCCCCCCAATACACAGACAAAGCAAGACAGCAATATTTACTTTAGTCAGGTTATCTGAAATGACAAACAGGTACAAAAAAATAGTATCTTGCATATCCATTATATCATAGCAGGTCAGCCAAATATATCAATGTGCCATGAAATAACAATGCTTTGGCTAGTCAATGGACATATTAATTCTTTGTAACAAAGTTTCAAAAAACAACACCTATGGGGAGGGAGGGAGTTGGGGAGAGAGAGAATTATGCAGTTGAAATTTTGAATGAAAAGCAACATTGCTCAGTGAAATCGCAAACACAAAATCACACTAGCTAGTAGAATTTTTTTTTTATTTTTCCTAAACAAAAAAGTCAAGATGACCTGCTGTGAAATAGAATATGAGATTCAGAGCCATGACTATTCCAAGAGCTTTTATTTTATAAAAACACAAATGTCTCCTATTTAAAAAGCCACCCAACAACAGGACCATTTAAACAAACTTTTAGGTATTTACTAAGGCTAATTCATGTATATAAAAGCTGCTTTTATATATTTTTCTACACACACACACACACACACACACACACACACACACACACACACACAAAAAAAAAAAAAAAAAAAAATTTTACAACTATAATTTTTCTTTTTTAAAAGTACCTGTTGACAAATTTAAAAGTTCAGAATTTAATCTTGTATAGATGCATAAAGTGCTAAAAGATTTACTGTTTTGTGAAAGGTTGAATCATTAAGGCATACTTTTATATGAATTATACAACAATTTTCTTTTGAAGTAAATATCAGTGGAAACTTGTGATAGAAGTGTATAACAAACATTTTATATATGCATGTTTGCAGGCCTTAAAATCCAAGAACATAGGTATTTATAGATCTATGCATACAGATTATGAAGAGCAACAAAAAAAAAAAAAAAAAAAACTAGAAGCTTTGTAAATTTTAAAAAAAGGGTTAATCTACAAGACCCCACACATAACCTGAAAGATGGCCTTGATGCATCCTTACAAGTAATCAGATGTTTCTTATTCATTAACTATCGCTTCCATAATGGTTTAGCATTATGGGACTGCTGGTTGGTCTCAATCTTAATGCTCTCGATGTAGTACCCCAGAGAATTAAAAGGCCACACATTGTGGGGTGACATGATCATGAAAATTCTTGGCCAGCCACTCTTGGGTCATGTGAGAGAGAATAGTGTTAAAGGAACATGTACAACTCTACAGTGCTTGATTATAGGCAGTAACAACAGGGCTGGTATGACACAGCTCTTATTGCTTATGACCCCAGGACCATCACAGATAACATGAACTTTGTGCACACCACCATTGGTACTTTTGTAGGATCTATGCAGTCATTCCACTCATTCATCTTCTGGTCAAAGTTCTCAGAGTAGCTGAGTTTGTTCAGCAAGCATTGGATCAAATCACATGGTTATCCTGGGTCTTGCACTGGATATCTGACATTGCCACCTTGAAGTGTTCAGGGTGGAACCTCACCAACTTGCTGGAATTGTGTTTATTAATGTCTTGAAACTTTATTTCAATAGGAAAATTATTGTCACATGTAGTTTCTGGATTGTGATAATCAGCCTGCAATTCTTTATTAAGAGAATCAATGCTGCATTAACAGATGAAATCAATGGCAGACAATTTTCCTCAGATTTTTTTTCTCTCTCTCATTTTTGGGAGTGGGAAGTAGAGTACATAGTAGGTTTCTTGGAGAAAGCAAGAAAGAGGGCAAGAGAAATACCAGACAGATGTCAACAGAACAGCCAGCTACTATCCTTTCCACATGTGTGACATGACTCCCTACTGAAACCCCACATGCACAAAGTAATCGGGAAGAAGAAGGCTCAGACGAGAATCATAGTTCTCAACTTCTTTACTGCCACAACTGTATTATCCATTTTTGTATGTTTTCCAGTCTCATATCAAAATGTAAACAAAGACAATCCATCACAGTTGGGAATCTATCTCATCTGGGAGTTGGGGTGCAAACCACTCCCACTCATCTTGGGCTAAAGTTCACACCAGTAGAGTAGAGTTTGGAATTGCATTCCTTACAATTATTTTTTTTTGTCACTTTTGTTTAGCCTGCACATTCTGTAACAATATTGCTCCATTTTATTAATATATAGGCATGATTCTATGGTATACAAGTCTATATATGAAGCCATATGAGCCTCTGTAATCTTCATTGTGTGCTTACACAAATAAGATTTTTTACAGGGTTTCAATACCTAAATCTTTTCAGGTTAGAAGTTATAGAAAGACCAAGAAAGTCTTAACTGGTAGAGTACAATCTATTCTCAAGTGCAACCAAACAAGCCAATATTAAAAACACAATTTACTAATATAGAACCAAGCATCAGATTTTGCTTAGAGATTTTTTCCCTCCTGAAGTCTATAAAATACCACAGCTTTTTATTGATTATAAATCAAAGTGCTTTTGAGCACATAACTTGTTAGCATATCTCTTGCAAAAAGATATACATAATACAATATTTATACTTGTATTATTTTGAAGTATTTTTTTAAATCAATTTCACCTCAAGCATAGCAGTAAAGTCACTAAGACACAAGGGGTTATTGGGTGTGGAAGAGTTAGAAACAATGCTAAGGAGCAAGAACAAAAGAGTAATCAGGAGGACAGTAGATAGCAATTGACATTGCATTTAAATTTTGTCAGATTAAAGTTGGCTGGAGCTAGAAGGGAGTTCCACAAGCAAGAAGTGTGAGAAAAACTGTTGGCTGGATGTAACACTGTGTTGATAATAACATCTATATCAACCAAAATGAAAACAATAGTTCAATATATTGACAATTAATCATCTCTGAAATGAAATACTAAAATTATAATAATCTTCACTAGTTGCCCTAAAAACCCAACTTAGGTAAGTCAATATAAATTAATCTATTATGAATGTACATTTGAAAAATAGTGTACTTAATCACTACAACCAGATAAGAAATTTGGGCGTTATGAAACATTGATAGCTACTTTAAAAAATTAAAATTTATTAAGAGGTGATAACAAGTGCAATAAGAAGTACAATATTTCAGATCACATTATAGAACATGGATTTTACTAGTAGATAAAGTGTAAAGATTAAAAATAATTTTACAATTTTGAAATTGTGGTTACCTTAGGATTTAGGCAACCAAAATTTATGCAAGATGAAAAATCATGTGAATAGTTGATAAGAGTTATCAATCAAAACACCAGTTAGTATAGTGAGGTGGATGCAAGCCCTGTTCTTCGCTGCAAGCTGTGTAAGTAAAGTAATTATCATTTAAGCACTTGGTATGCCTTCAAGACTAAGCACACAGTGGAAAATGAAAGGAGGAAATCCCTCCCATATAAGATGGGCATAAATATGGGGGGGTGCAACACTGAAGATAGTCTATTCAGATTCCCAACTGAAAAAGCAAAGTTAGAATCTAGTTCAAATACCAGTCGAAGACATTGGGCCAAGTGTAAAAATGAAGGAAATAGTTTTGACTACTTATGAAGGCATGAAATCATTGTTCCTTGTCAAGACCACCCACAATTATCCCCATATTTTTTTTTTTTTTACAGTGAGGTTCATCCTTTACAAGGCTCAGGGGCTACAGAAGGTAAATGCTTACATTTGCCATTTGTGTGTATAAGAGTGGAATATAACAGTTAACACTAGCCTTGAACAGGTTAAGATTGTAGCGATCAGGGAAACATCCTGCTGGGAGCCAGTTCCATAGGGTTTGCAGGAAGAAGCTGTTCAAGTGGTACTTCTCACTGATGTGATTCCGTGGAAATGTGGGTGGTTTGCTACTATGTAAATAGCATGACACGTTCTTCCTGTGAAAGTTTGCCTAAGTGGGACCAGGGGAATGTGCTTCGTCTGAGCACTTTCCATCGAAGTAGCAGTAGAGCAACGAGAGGCTTGCAACATCCCGCCTGTGGGAGAGGGGTTGAAGGGTAGAGAATAGTTTGTCACCCACAAGGGCTTGGAGACACTTTTGAACTCTACTGAGTTTGAGTGAGGTTTGGGTGGCTCCTGTCTAAATATGACAATAGTCAACCAGGTGCCAATGTTATCGGAGATTTATCAAGAGAAGAGGCTTAAATTTGTAATTGTAATCTAGTTGATGCAAGAAAAAAAAAAAAAATATTTTACATTTATTAAACTCTCAACTAAGTATCTTTTCCATTCTTGAGGTTGCCAGCATCAGTGGTGGATTTGCTTTGTGACTGGACTAGTTCAGCTGGGGTGGGGGAATCCACCAACATCCCTTTGCATATTTTTTTTAACAAAGAATGAGTATAGGTGTTGGCAATGCGAGACCTATCAAGGCAGGTTGGAACCTTGTCACATTACAATTGAGCTTAGAATGAATAAACACCTTTTTCATTTCGGGGGGGTAACATTACATTAAAACAGGTCAGAGTACCAAACATTTCTTCACCACTAACAAGTATATAGCAAACAAGATTACTTTTTATTTCTCAAATTACTCAATCTCCACAAGTGAATGTTACAAAAACAAATGCATCTAAAATAGGTGATATTTTATATTAGCTTATAAAACAAAGATTACCTCTTTGCTCTCACAAAAAATACAAATTACAAAAGAATCAATTTCTGTTCACAACAGTCACATGGTTAATATATCCAAACATATCCAGAAGTAATATTAGCCAGAGCAATAAAGATAGCTATTGGATAAGCATTGACTTACTTTGGGTATATTATTGACCGTGTCATGTCTCCACACACACAGACTCAAATAGCTATTTTGAGTATATCATGGTACAATAAGCACAACTGTAGTATAGGAATAAAATTCTTTAATTTTAAGCCAACTCAAGGAAATGTTTGTAACCAAGGATGAAGTAAGAAAATCTGGTATATATGAGAGAGAAAAAGACATGTTCTGGAATGAGATCCAAATAATAGATATGGAATATTGCAAGTATACAAGGGAATTGAATAAAGCAGTATGCATTAGCCCATCAGACAAAATTATATGTCAAACAAGTGTGGATTTCTTTGCTTAGTAGGAAAGAAATTGGAGAGCATCTCAAAATACAGAAATATAGAATTACTTGTATTAAATGAATTGCTGAGAATGGAATTGACTATATTGTAAGCATTGTAGGAATTAGGTTAATTAATCTTCAGCACTCTGCATTATTAATATTTCTTCCCTTTCCACTGCATTCTTTTTAAGGCCTCTCAGTTGCAGTAACCATATTGTTAATTTCACTCAAAGGTGTTGCCAGAGCAGGATATGACAACACAACTATGAAATTCAAACAAATTCAGGGATCAGACACCTTTAGTAGTAGGATAAACATATTTTGCACAGCAAATGAAGTCACATACAGATTAACAATGGTCGTTATATTTGCAACTATTTTCTTAAAAAAAAAAAAAAAAAAAAAAAAAAGAGAAAGAGAAATAAAAACTGCTTTCCTTAAGAATGGATTTGCCAAATCTAATATAATTTCTGAAATTCTTTTGTTTTTTTTTTCTTCTATACATTAATTTCCCATTTCTGATAGCATAGAAATTTCAAATCCTTCAAATTAATATTGAATATATGAAGCTGGGTTAAATAATTGGCCTGAATCCAAATAACAGAACATAAAGATGGCATGCTTCATCTTGGTTTGTTGTTGGTCAAGAATATTCATCTCAAAAGTAGAGTAGGATTTGTCACAGAAATCTATGTGCTGTGTCCCTTCAGGACACATGACTGTCTACAACTTCTTCTCGTTTGTATGACTTAGTATTGTCTGTTTTTTTGCTATCTCTCCTAATCCCCATTCTGCCAACTATGTACACAAACTTGTTAGGCATGTTATTCACTGCTTTCCCCTGTCCCTCAGGCCTTCAATGTCCTGCAAATGTCTGATCTCAATGAGGACTGGTTTGCAAAGACTATTTTACATCTAAGGTTTAAAAAAAAAAAAAAAAAAAAAAAAAAATTAATTATCACATCTATGCCCGATTCTATTTTTATAGACATCTTACTACATATACCAGACAGTGAATTAAAATCACAATCAAAAAAAGAAATTTTATGATAATTCTATTCATTTTACAGACAATTCAATATCAGGCTGTTATTCAGTCTGAAGGTTTGAGCATATGTCTAGTCAAACAAGTTCTTTCAAGTATCTACATATGTCAGAAAAGTTTATACAAGATACTAAATGTTAATTATGTAATTTGGATTTTCTTTTTGATTGTTTTTTTTTTATTATTTTTTTTTTTTTTTTTTTTTACAGGTTACTTAAAGCCAGAAAATATTTCTACATTGTAAGAATTTTTTGGAGATAATAATGATTTATTGAGACAAGTCCTACTAATTAACCCATAGTGGGGGGCAGAAGAGATGGATTCATAAATTCCCAAAGGTATTTGCATGTAAGTGAATATAACAAAGCCAAATGGAATTGGAACTTGGCTCTCTAGGTACTAACCAGGCTCAATGTTGCTCAACTTTGGTGATTGCACTAGAACAGATGTTTTAATGTAATATGGCCATAAGCCCAGTGTTTTTTTGTAAGGGTGTAAAAAGAATAAAAACAACTTATAGGTTTCTTTATAATGTTCATAACATAAACCAAGCTCTCCTAATTCCAGGGAGAGTGTATAAGAGTAGTGTTACTTTACTACCTTAAAAACACATTTTCTACTATTTCTTAATGGTCTCTGTTCCACTTTATAATTGTCCCTTTCACTTGAAGCTTACACAAACCCACATTTAGATACTTTATCAATCTACAGCATAAAAGATTGACATTTGATACCCATTTTTTTTTTTTGTTTATTTTAATTAATGTGGTTTTTTGAAGAAGCATGATAAAGTGAGCCCTTTTTATTTTTATATCTTGATGACTTGTCTTATTTATCAAAAGTCTTATCTGTCATTGTGTAACTCAATGAAAGGTAGAACTATAGCTACTAATTTTCTGGTTTTACTAACAGGATCCCAGAGAATGTTATTTGGTATATTAGAGATTGAAAATTCCCCAAAAGTTTAATTTATAATTTAAGTAATAGTAATGGTCAAATTAGCCATTTCCATACAGAAAATATTTGACATTCATTAACCAAAACATTAGCATTATTGTTAGTTGAAGTTCATAAAATCTGTTTCTTAAAGTTTTTTCTGGAAATTGCTCTTTCCAGTATGGAACAGAGTTCCCTTCAAAACTTATTCGTAGTGTGGAAAGTTATCTTTTTCATTTTTTTCTCCTAGTTACATTTGATACCCATTTTTTTTTTTTGTTGCTTTTGGAAGGGATAAGTAATGTGGTTTTTGTTATTTTTGTAGCGGCAGTCTATAAAGTCTTATAAGTTTTGATGCTAAAGTGAGCCCTTATACAACAAAAAAAAAAAAAAAAAAAAAAAAAAAAAAAAAAACAGTATAAATTTTGTATGTTAAATGATGACTTCAGAATCTGAGTATTTTAAGCTTAAAACCAAATTTATATTTTCATTTTTTTTTTACCTAAAATTAACAAACTTTAAGATTTGTTAAAAAAAAAAAAAAAAAAAAAAAAAAAACAGCCAATGGACACCACCACCACCACCACCACCTTGAAACATTAGATTCTAAATGAATAATCCAGAAATGAAAAGTTTTTAAATTTGATATTTTAGGTTCATCAAATTTATAAAACATTGCATATCCCTTAAAGCTAAGAATAACATTCTATAGTGGCACATTTGGGGTTTTATTTATAGCTTGAAATACTTTTCAAACTATCCACTGCTTTCTTGCAGCAGGATTATATTTTCCTTTCTATGACAGACAATAATATGTGCCTGCTACTTTCTGCCAGCATTCAAAAGTCTTTTGCTCAGTTTTATTGATTTATTTCTTTGCTTAAGATCAAAGGAAAAAAATTTATTAGTTTAAAGTAAGAGGAAAATTAAAAACTCCAAAATAAGTTTAAAAATTCAATAAACCCTAATGTTTGAATAAAAAATGTATAAAATGATGCTTTTGTTATTTGTCTATTAGCTAATGTTAGAATTTTCATAATTCTAGTATAAATAGATTGATTTTTTTTTATAATACAGGTATATTATTCAAATATTTTTTTTAACTAAAATTGGCACAAGTGTCACATTTATGGAGCTGTAATTTAGAGACATAATTCAAGAATAAAAAAAAACCCTAAATTTTCTTAAAGACCAATAAAAGTCCTTAGTTAAGAATTTTTTAAAACTTTTCCTTCCTTTATGATGAGCTGTTTGGTATCAGGATTGAGTTTCTATAAGTATTTCTAAATTCTAAGCATTTTCAGCTTTTCTAAGCCATTATCAACGATCTACATTAATAGGGAAGTGAAGAGATGTATACAATGTGTTTCTTGGCAATTTCCAAATACTCTTTTCCCCCAAATACACACAGAGATATACACCTATATATATATATATATTCAGAAAGAAACAGTTATATACAACACTTTTCAAGTGAGTTTCATGCTGTTTTGTCTCAACTATTTAAGAAACTTGTCCTTTTCAATATTTTCAAATGTTGATCACTGTGTTGAATCCAAAGTTCTGACAACTAAAAAATTAGTCTTATGTACCTTACACTGGATTTCACAAATTCATTCATTTTCTACCAGACTGATAAAAGAAAAACTAAGTTTCTCAAAGTTGTCTAACAAGCACAAAACACCTTGACCAATAAAAGTCCTTAGTTAAGATTTTTTTAAACTTTTCCTTGAAGGTTTAACCCAAAATATTTCTGCAAAATTCATGTAATAGACCACTCTGTTAATGTTCCTGGAACCAGTTTCATATCACATAGAAGTGTTATCTTGCTGGAACAAATGCACACCAATGAAAAACAGTTTCAAACACAAAGAAATGTAAATGGTCCACAACAAAATCGATAGATACTACACCTGTCAAGAGATCAGTTTCACTAGTAGCCCTGGTAAACACAAAGAACATACCATAACATCTGCTTGCACAACACACAGCTGATAATCTGTATCTAAAGTAGAACACTGGCCTATCTTCTGCCCAAAAGAGCTAGAAATAGGACTAGTCTGGCCAGGCAAGTCTTCCACTGTTCAATGGTGAGGTCATCTGGTCTAGAAAATTATGTAATATTTATTGTACCCTTGTTGGTCAACAATTACTAATACTGTTGACCAATGAGTTGTGCAGTACTATCATTGAATTTGTATGTGATTGGATGTTTTACATCACCTTTGGGTGCTTATATATATATATATATATATATATATATATATATATATATATATATATATATATGTGTGTGTGTGTGCTACTGATGCAAATCCAGAATTCACATATTCTGAGACACCCTTGCTACTTTTGTCCAAGAAAAACCTAGAAGAATTGCCACCTTGAAAACACAGTGTCCCCAAAAATCATTGGGTGTGCAGTCAAACTATATAAAAATCCTGTTCATAACCCATAGCTGTCACAATTACAAATGATTCCTCTGACAGAGCCATTTCAAAAGTGGGAGTGAGCAAAATCATCCATACTTCTTTCTTAATCTTTTGGCATTTCAAAAAATAACCTTAATTAGCAGAACTATTAAACATTTCCATTGACAATTTTATTTGGATCTACATAGAAAACTATCTAACTATAGATTATATGCAACTATAGAAAACAACCTATACCATTACATTTTTCTATTTAGGAAAAGAGTGTAGTATCTGCCCAATCCTAGATATTTTGAAATGGAGTCACACTTTCTTGCTGGAAAAAAAACCCTGTGTGTGTGTGGGGAGGGGGGGAATAAAAAGAGAGTAGACAGGAAAGCTACAAAAGAAAACCATTATTGTCCTCATCTTTGTGGTTGTTAATATTCACAATCAGCAGTTGAGTACCTCTGAGGAATCAGTGCTAAACAAGGGTCTTAACTTCACCATGATCATCAGCCATGTACTATATTTAAACATGGAAATGTTAACATTCTGTGTACAGATAACATTCTTACAAATAGAGTCCAACATACACCAACAGGAGCAATGTTTGGCTATTGGGTTTGCCATTGTCACTAGTGATAGTGAACATATACATGGAACTCTTCGCGGGACTAACTTCAGCAACAGCACCATTAAGTATCACTGAAATATGTAGATGACACCCTCAATTCCTACCACCCAGCGTAAAGAAAGGGATCATTTGACATCTACAACACCATGCAAAAATCATAAGTGGTGACCTAGACACCTACCAACAAGAAATGATCACAACAGTGAATAACAACTACCCTGCAAGCATAACATCTCCTGATAAAATAAAAAGTCAAGGAGAAAGATAAAAAAAAAAAAAAAAAAAAAAAAAAAAAAGATTCAGAAGATCTACAGTTCATACAAGATCAAGACATTATTCAAAACCAGACCCACCCTACAGAGAGATTTCTGCCAAGTCAAGCCTAACACAAAGTAAAACATGACTAACTATTTGTACTCCATTCCTTACAGTGGTAGCAAAGAATATAAAGGTGAAACTAGCTTCTCCCTGAAAGTAAGGCTGGAAGAACATTAAAAATAATAATTAGGTTAGAAAGAAATGTAGCATGTCTGATCATGTATGGAGAAAAAAATGGTAGTCATCAACTCCTGTGGAATGAAGCAAAAATATTGTACATGGAGGAACACTGAAAGAATCAGTGCATATGCTAGGCTATGAGGACCTTCTTAGTAGGTCTAGTATAGAAATATATGATATGGGAGCTGTTAAGAAAGAATGAAATGACAGCAAGACTTCAACAGCAGCAGCAAAAAAAGAGAAGCCTCAGTGAGTGCAGTCAAGCATGACAAGTAGTAGCACACATCAGTAGACAGGTTCCAAATAAAATGTAAGGCTTAAGGCTTCAAGTTTTTCACTCAGAATTGTCCTATGGGACAAGTGGATTAAAGTATTGGTTTGTAAATTTGGTGATATTGTAATTGTGAGTTCAATCCCAAGCAAGCAATAACTGAGCAGTAATAAATAAGGACTACATGGGCAGCAGAATGAAAACAATCTACCCCCACAGATTAAGTATTGGGTTCAGTTTAAACTCCTCTAGGGGTTATCTGGAACAACAAGCACCTGATGAAGGCTGAAATGTTGTTATAACAACAAAGATGAGAATGACAGCCTGCATATAAATAATGACAGCTCCTCATCCCAGAAATTGAGATGGAAAAACCAGATAAAAAGAAAGAATAAGTATATACGGAGAGAAGGAATCAAGACAAAGAGAGAGGCTTGCTGAGACAATGAATGAGAGATTGAAAGGCAAGTGAGGAGAGGAGAGAAAAGAATAAAAATCGTGATATGTTAAAACTCTTTCTGGAGAGTAGATATAAAAAAATGCTTAGTTCTTTTTTTTCATATATGAAACTAATGTTTGCATTACATTTAGACAAAAACATGAATAGGCAATGAAGATTGGAAAAGATAAGGGAGAGAATAAAAAGATACATACAAAGAATGAGAGAACAGCAGAGGCAGGAGATAACAGATAATCTTAGTTGTCAACAGGTGGAATTTTTACAGGTTCAATGAGTTAAGATTTTTTTTCATTTTAGTAAGACACGGTGAAGTAATGGACAGCAACTCAGTGAGCTGAATTCCAATTCCAGTCAAGTTCATTACTTTCACTTACATTCTAATACCCTTGGGAAAGCTATGAACCTTCTCTCCCCAGATATGGGTTAATAGCATGACAAACTGGGTCCAATAGCCTAGGGTGGCAACCAGTCTAGAAGAAGGAAAAACTGAATTCAAAACAGCCTGGAGTGGGTTGACCTCTGTCAAGCTATCTTGTTCATGAAATACCTCATGTACTATGGCTACAGTACATGTGGTGCTCCTATTACAGGTCTTGTGATCATGAATAAATCTATGCCTTAATAAAAAAAAAATAAAAATAAAATAAAAATAAAGGAGTGAAATTTACTTAAGTATCATGTTAGTAAAGAATCTGGATGCAGTATGGATAAAACATTGTTACCATAGGTAACAAGATGGCAACTGTATATGTAAAATAGGTCATGAAATTGGATACTCCTGCCTTCTCCTGTTCGAGATGACTTGTTACTCTTGGTGTAATAGTTATTAAAAGCAGCGGACATAGAAAATTGTTTAAGAAATATTTGAGTTTTATTTAACGAAATCATGTCACAATAAACCCCCTTTTATTATTCTTTTTCTTTTAAAATACATTTCCCTAAATATATCTGGTATCTAAACATTTTATTTAACTATTTTTTGCAAAATCATTTACAGATTTGGATACATTCAGGAAATCTTAGAAATAATATCAGCAAATACAAATATTCTCTATACTGTCAACAAAAACAAAAATTAAACAAGTAATTTTTCATGACTAGAGATAAGAACAAGCCTAAACTTGAAGCTTCCCATATTGGTTGTGGGGGTGGAAACAGAAGTGCAATGCTCCATGTAATCTCTCAATTAAGTCACAAACAAAAAAAAGAAAAAGTCTCCTATTATAAACTTATAGTTAGTATTCTCATCTTACTAATGGATGATAGCAATATCGATGAATTCTGTCAATATAGACTTTCTTCTAACATACAAAGCATGTCCGGAAAGTATCCAACCATTTAATACAGGGTATATCATAAATACCTCCCACATAATATTAAGACATTAGCTAAATGAAGACACCATTGCCACTAATGTCTTACCATTATGTGGGATGTATTTCTGTCACACCCTGTATAATGAGAGGAAAATAGCCTGCATTGAGCTGTAGTCACCTTTAAAGTACTTACTTTGGGACCTCAGTATCCCCTTCCACTTTTCAAAACAGTGTGCAAATTTCTCCTTCGGGATCACCTTCAGCTGCCTTGTCATTTTCTTCCCAATCCTTAATCTGTTTTAACTTTTTTTCCCTTTAACTTAGACTTTGAGAGATAATGGTAGTTACAACCAAATGTGAATATTAGCAGGGCTGACAGAAGTGGATAATGTGATATTTTGCCAAGAAGCCTTGCACAAAATATTGCCATAAATGGAACATTCATATGCAATATAAGCACCCTCAATAATGTGGGTTTGATGATCGAGTAACCATATGGGGGAGTTTTACAAAAGTGAAGTAAGGTTCCTTATGATTGGTTGCCAAATTACAAAGTTATGCAGTCAATTCTTGAAAGATGCTTTCTGAACAGACCTTATACAAGTTTTGAAAAAAGATTTTCCAAAAGAAATTTTAGTAGAAGTCATATATAAATATAACAAAGAAATTTGGCTATGATGAATCAAGATGCAAATTGACCATATTCTTAAAATGGAAGGATTGTTTACAGATTGTGCAACTAATATCACAGGTAAGATTTTAACACTTTCGCTGCTGCATTGTTATGGCATTGTTGCTTGGCTGTACTGGCCTGTTTGGCAAAAAACAGGAAATGGCTATTTACTGGGAAAAAATGACAAAGATACTGATGGTGATTTCTCATGGGTACTAGTAGTTTGTCTTGGACTGGATACTCAGCAGTACAGGATAAGCTAAATAAACAAGCCCAACCCCCAAAAAGTATACCAGAAAATGAGTATGCTACTATCTCAACAATGGTTTGGAAATAGCACTAGTTTATAATGCAAATAAAAGGGACATTTCATGGAGCAATAAAATGTCTGTGCGTTTATATATCAACAGAAAATAATGTAAGTTTTTTAAAGACAACAGTGGACTTACTAAAAAATATGGAAAAAAAAAAAAAAAAAAAAATTAATTCCAATTTCTTTTGTTAGATGTCATAAAATTATACAATCAGTCAGGGCCGGTGCAAGGATCTCAAGCCCCCACCCCCATATATGATATGGGCTGCAACCCTGAATCTATGATAAACCCCCCACCACCACCTACTACATCAATTTTCATATAAAATTGAAAATTTTGTTGTAGGTACCTACAAAAAATTCGGTATATACGGTTTGAATGTAGTTTTCTAAAGGAAAAATCTTTTTTGACGATTTCCCCCAGCTTCAATTGAAAGCTAAAAGGATTAAATTTTCTAATTCCAAAAAAAAGAAATACAGTGGAGTATTTCAAATACAAATTTGAATTATTTTAGTCAATTCTTCTGGGGGGGGGGGAACGAAACGGCCATTTTAATTTTTTTTTTTTTTTTAGAGAAAACTTTTTTCGTTTTTGAAAATCCCGCGAAAATAAGACAGACATTTTGTGAAACGTTAATTTCATAAAATTAGGAAATTTAAAGTTAAATTAATCTGTTCTGAAACAAATATCACTTATAGCATAAAATTTTCTAGACAAACATTTGACCTCAGTGTATTATTTTCATATCTCCATCAATAATTTGATGGCTGAAGGTGTTGTTGACAGGTTTAGTATGGTGCACCGAATTTGACATAATTTTATGAATTCTAAGAACGTTTTTTATTGTTTGAGTGATAAATTTTATTTCAAATCTCCAACAAAAAAGAAAAATGTACATTGAGCATAGTTTCACTGAAATAAAGTTCAAATATTTCAGATAAAAAAAAGAATTTTATTTTAATCCTGACAGAGGATTACGTTCATTTTCTAGAACAAAACAAAAAGGATTCGTTAATCTGCCCAGACTTTCGATGAAAAGTGTGTAAACTTTATTAACCATAACATTCTCTAAGTTTCTGAATGCATGACATTTTTATCTTAAATTCATTTTAGGGTCAAAGCACATTTTTAAGTAACAAATCTGAAATTTGTTTAAAAAAAAAAATCTTTGCAAACTGATCTCACTATTATTTGATTCTTTCTCAATATTAGTAATTTACATATGACAGCATATTTTGTTAAGTCCTTATCATGAAAGTTTTCACACGCTTGTCTTTAAATATTTTTTTTCAAATGATTAAATGTTGTACTGCCTGTTTTTACAGCATAGTAAGCATTTTCAACCAATTTACCACTGTTACAACTGGAGTTGCCAGTGCAAAGAAAGTTTACAGAAAAATATATTTAAAAAAATCTCATAGATTCTAGATATTTCTATACATTGGAGAGAGAAAAAAAAAGTGTCTTAGTTTTGTTTCTATTTTCGTGCAGATGGACAAAATGGTTTTAAGGCAAAAAGGTTTTGAAATTATACAGATACACTCAAACAAAAATAAATTAAAAATAACTAATACTTTATTAGTAGTTCAGTAAAATTAAATTTTTCAAATTCTACATCAGGTTTATGTCTTTCTTTATTCTCTGGAAATTAACAAGTTGATTAATTAATTTTTATGACATCAACTAAAAACTAATCATTGGTTTTTTGGGGTTTTTTTTAAATTGCTTTAAGAGTTCATTTAAAATCATTAAGTGTTTTTGCCACAATCCAGACAAAATGCATATAAAATTGTCTGGTTTTTTTTTAGTCAAGTTTTAGTTATATCACAGTCATCGGCTTCCACTGAAGATCCAACCAACTCTTTCCAGTTTCCATTCTAACGAACCTGTCCTGAGAAAACTTTGCAAATGTAAACACAGCTTTAGGATTTATAGTCAATTACAATAGTTTTCATTCATTCATAGATTCAATCAACCAACAGGAGTTGAAAACTAAAATTTTCTTAAAGAAATAGGTCTTTCTGGACTTCCAGCTGTGTAATCAAAACTGTCTTCTTGCCCAATTTAAATATAATTTATGAAGATATTTTGGTTGCATCCTTTGATGCTGTCTGTTTCGACATTTTGTTAAAAAAAATAAAATCAATTTAATTCATAAAAATCATTAGTCTTTTTACTTGTACAAAAAAAGACATGGTAGAAGTCAGAAAAAGAAAGTTGGGCATCATAGCCTAGCTATGAAGGTTAAAACAGAAAACTCCTACAAGAAGAAGCACTTTAACAAGTGAAGGTCAAAATAATTCAGCTGTTTCATAAGCCAGAAAATAATGAAAGTAAATTTCATCAATCTGATGGTTTTTCCTTAACATTTTTAGAGGGCAACATTTCTATTTCTTTTAGATTTCATTAAAACAAACAAAAAAAAAAACAAAAAAACTAACACTCAGGCTAACTAACAAAACTACAAAAATGTGGGGGAAAAAAAAACAAAAAAAAACACAGAACTTAATTTTTCAAAATTACCTTTAAAAATTAAAAACTTAAATCATAGGGAAAAAAAAAAAGGACTAAAAAAATACCAAATTTCATGAAGGTCTACCAAAAAGCATTTCAGCCAAATTATTACAGTACAAAGCTGTACCCGACACTGAAATGTTTACATACACATACAACATCACGGCAACGGGCAACACGTTTTGTTTACTCAAGTTTTCTGCAGCTGCGGTTTCGTTTTTTTTATCCTTTTCATTGCTTGACGATGTTATTATTAAGAAGAGTGTGTGTGTGGGGGGGGGTACTTCAAAGTCTGACCAGCCTTGTAAGAGACCAGTTTTTGAATTAACCTGGAAGCCAACTATTGCATTACAAATAACCCTTCTCTCCAAAGGATTATTGAAATTTATTTAAGCTTATCTTAAGGCCAGTACTCTCAGCTCAGAAATGGTCAATGTCTACAAAATTTCCAAAGCTAACCTACACTTCTTTAAGGCGAGAATCAGAGTTAGTTAAAAAAAAAAAAAAAAAAAATGTGGTTCTTTTTCTAAAAAAGTAAATGCTAAAGACAGGCTTTTTTTATTTTTATTTATGTAATTTTTTTGCAAACATGGTCACAATATATGCTGGTTCACATACGATTTGTATTCGGCTGGATATTTTTATTTATTAAAAAAATGAAACTGAATTCACTATTCTTCAACAATATTGTCTTAGTGTTTTTAGTATTTTTTTTTTAAAATCAACCTGTGAGACCATGATAGCAATGTTGGAATTAACTTTCAGGTTTATCAAAAACGTGTTCATCCTGAATGAAAACAAGAAAAATTTTTGCTAAAAATACTCATGGGATATTTAATCTACATAAAATTAGGAAGGACTAAAAAAATTCTTTAGTGTTCAGGACCCCCCCCCCCACCAGACACTTGTTTAATTATAGAAAATTACATATTTTTAAAAATTTAAGAAAATGCTGCGGAAAGGAACAAATGTTTGGGGGGGGGTATTGTTTAATTTATTTAAAAGACGCTTGACATTATTTGCACAAAAAAAATCTTGAACAGTAAATTATGAAATTCAAAACTTGTTAAGGTTACTCAGTTTATTTACAATTTATTTTAAAATTAAATGAAGAAATAAGTGCAATGGCAATTTGTGAAAAACAGCTTTTTTTGTCTTTCTAGAAAGAAAGAAAAAAAGTAGGAATTAAAAAAAAAAAAAAATTAAAATGTTCGTCTTTTATACGAAATTTATTTTTTGCTCATATGTGTTGAATTGAACAATAAAAGTATGCAGAAAAAAAACAAAAATGATTTTTTAAGTACTTTTTTTTTTTTTTTAAATTTCTTGTAAAAATCTAAGATTTTTTTATTTTTAAAATTCAAATTAGCGTTTGTGTTTGTTTTTTTTGTTTTATTTTTTTGAGTTTCTCGACTTACGTTTACCACGGTTTTTGTGTTTTCTTTTTATTGGTAAGAAGAACAAACAAGTTAAAAATATTATTTAATTTGTGCCCATGAAGATTGAAAGAGGATTTCGCATCGCAGAAGGATACATAAGCAAACTTTTTCTTGTCCTTTAAAACTTAAAAGAAAATTATTTCATTTCCACACAGCTGTTTAATAAAAAAGAAATTAAATATCAACAAGTTCTAATCAGCTTTCAGTATATGCAAAGTTTTCTATCCTCCTAAGCTACATCATTTATTTTTTAAAGTACTTGTAATTTACAAAATATTTATTAACAGCAGAGTTAAATAAAAATAAATAAAATAAAGTAGAGGTGGATTCTATCCTATGGAACAATTTCCAGTTTTTACGTACAATACTGAACAATATAAGGAAAAAAAAAAAATTAACTTTTCCATTACATATTTTAAAAGTTAAAAGCTTAAAACTTAGAAATTGCACTTTTTTTCGATTATTTATCTTATTTTTAAGATAAAAAAAGCAAATACTTTTTTCTTCATCAGATTGTTCGTGTTGACAATGAAGATAGATGCGCATATAAAACACAGCTTTCTTGAAATATTAAGATCCCCAAACCAATAAAGGAGGTTGAAGATGTTTAGATCAAATTACTAATTATTAGAGGCTTACCATAATTTCCGAGCCTCAAACCAAGACAGTTTTCAATTTTTATTACAGGTTTAGTTTACTAAAGACCCAACAATCCCAACACCCTTTCAGCTTCAGGGCTGACACACAAAAACAAAAACACGAGTCACTGATGATAACATCTCTCCTCACTCAATCAACATGAACCGAACGTATGCCAAGACTACAAATGTTGAATCTTTATTTTCTAAAAATTTTAAACAGAGTTGATTATTAAATTGTCAATTTTTAAAAAAAAAGATATTCAATTTTTAGAGACTAGTAAAATTAAACTAAAAAAATAAATCACTTCAATACAAAACGTTATTTTTAAATGAAACATCTTTAACTTGTTTTTGACGAAAATACGTCTTATTTAAAAATCGTTACCACTGAATGAGAAAATATTAAAAAATAAAACAAGAAAAAAAAAAAATGAACTTTCATATTTTTTTAAAGGGTTCAGTACATTTTTTAGTTTTATTAATTATTTACGCACTTTTCGTAAATACGTGATAAAAGTTTTTATTTTGCTTTCGATAAAATTCCACGAAGTTACCTTTTTATTGTTTTTATCATTTAACTTTTTAAGCAGATTCACTAACTTAAAAGTTTTATAATATGAAACTTAGCAAAAAAAAGAAAAATAATAAATGAAGTCACCTATTTGTTAGCAAGGTTTTAGTTAAAAACTAAAACTCCAACAGTAGTTAAGTAGAGATTATCTTTTGAGAAGGATAACGCATTTTCCTTGTTTCATGACAACATGATGTGATCAGATGACACTAAAAACATCAACTATCATTACGTAAACAACATACCAAGTACTGTTTTCACAACAAAAAGAGAAAAAAAATGAATAGGTATTCGTATTATTAACTACTTTATGCGTATTTATTTAGTAGCTTATATTAAACGTTATTTCCGTTTAATTTAAAAGTTACGATATTTAAAGTGCATCTAACATTTATCGACCATTTTATTTTTAAAGTGTGAATGAAATTAAATTAGACATTTACATTCGTATCTAAATAAAATTGTAAAATAATTTAAAAAAAAAAAAAAAAAAAAAATGCCCATAACATTCAGTTTTCATTTACAAATATTTGTTGAATGAACCCACACGAAAAAAAAGAAGCTGTCTTGAATTATTTACATTTATTTACTATCTTACATACGTTTTTTGGGTTTTTTTTAAAGTGAATATATTTTTCTTTGTAAACATTAAGGTTGACGAAATCGTCTAGAGAAGTCATTTTAACTACTCTATAAGCAGAAAACGTTTTTTCGCTAATTTTTTTTTTTTTTAGTTTTGTGCTAAAATTCTAAACGAACCTTGAACCTTTTTATTTTCTTGTAGTAGTAGTAAACTTCAACTAATCAAGTTTGACTTTATTATTTCCCAAGATCCGCTGGTTAACAGACTTTAGAAAGCCCTTAATTATCATCATAATCTCTTTAATGCCATTTTATAAAAATTGTCCCTGAAATTAAAATATTTCTTTTTTAAGAAATCTAACGAAGTGGGAGTAATTAAATAAAATGCAGTTGTCTCAACTAACCCTCTCCATAAAAAAAAAAAACAACAAAAACATAAGACAATAAAAGTAAATAAACGCAAAGATAGTAAATGTTTTGCCTGAAATGTATTTGCTAGGGATTAAGGATAGATACAAAATTAGTAAGAAAAGTATATAAATAAATAACAGGGAGAGAAATATACCTACCCGTCAAGTAATTGGTCCACTTATACAATGTACCTTCCATGTTTGTTTTCACACGCCACATCACCGAGCTAATCTCCAAAGAAGGTTTCGTACTATTTAACGGTGTCAACCCGCTAGCATTAACCTAATGAAATCTATTCCTGATTCATTCATAACCTTTCCGGGGCGCCTGACAGTGATAGCAATGTAATTTTACGAAACTATTCGCTTGAGTTCAATCCTCGGAGAGTGTTCTGTTCCAGACTAAGTAAATATTTGTTTTAATCTGTTTGTTATGGAGGATCCTGAATTTCCGTTCAAGTGATTAGAAGATAGAAAATATTGCTATTTCCATGGCAAATGTTCTGACCCTCTACATTACAATATTCTTTTTTTTAGTTAGTTGAGTTCCACCAATTCTAACCTTCACAGAAGACCCGCTATACCACGTACACTAGGACAAACCACCCTCTTCCCTTCGTATTCCATTAGTCAGAAGGAAATTTCACAGACAGCTTCTTTCAAAGAAACACTACTTACTTTGTATAACAGATTCCTGAGAGGATACTTTCCTGACACTACAATCTTAACCTCTTCAAGTCGAAAGTTATCTTTTGGTTTATTTCACTTGGCTTTGCCAAAAGCACTCGTTTGGAGTTGGGGCGGGGCACTCTTTAAGCCTATAAAAAGGCAATCATATTCCCTCTCTTCCATTTTTCAGCTTTTTTTAATGCTTGCTGCCAGATGTAGTTGTTGTTGATAAGAAATGCTGCCACTGAGGCACATTCACTTCCTTGGTCTTCTGTTGACTTTTGAACTCTCTCACACACATGCTTGTTACGCACACACAAACATGCACACTGTTATAACTAGTTTTAAATGTTTTTTCCTTTCAATACAATTGTGTACACATCTTTTGTTAATAACATGCATTGTCATTTGTTTTATATTCATTGTTTTATTGTATATTTATTTTTACACAGACTCACATTGAGTCTGGCAATATTTTTTGCAGGACAAATATTCCAGAAGCCTATAATTATTTAATAAAGTGTTGATTCCCACAACATAATGGTGAATTATTTCTACACAAACATACTAGTATCCCACAACAATCTTTCCTACATAGCCTGATTAACTAGTTTTTACTTCCTACTTTTACAACAACCGCTTTGGCTTTCAGTAAGCAGTTTGAAAACAGAGCTAGAAAGTTTCTTCCTATTTTTACAAGAGGTTAGCTTCCAAATTTCGCCTTAACCATATGTTGTCAAAAACAAAAAAAAGTAACAGTTGTAGGAAAATGAACAGGCAAGAAGAAAATTAGATTCGATTGAAGGTGTTGTTTATAGTAATAAAATCATTAATCAAAATATATTGAAGTAGCTTAGTGGTTAGTGGATGGCACAGACAACAGCTAGAACTGCATACATTTATTTAACCTGTTTTTGCTGTTGATGCAATATATATCTATTGTAAATTATTTAAATTAAAGTGGGAATTTTTTTTTTTTTTTTTTGTGGGGTGGGATGTCAACAGAAGTTTATTTTGTTAATTTGTACTAACTTCTTTAACCTATTAGATAATATAAAAACAAGAAAAAAATAGCCATAAATTTGAAATGCTGTCCATTTTTTAAGTGCAGTGGTCACTATTCTGATAGTTCAAACTCTTGATAGTGAATTGTCATGGTGCTCCATAAATTTGTCCTTTTTCCAAACATAATAAAAACCAGCAACAGCGAGAATTGAGATTTGTCCTTCTTACTGGTCCAACCTCAGGGAAAGAGATTTTTTTTTTTAAAGGAAATTTCACAAATTGGAGTGTATTGGAAATTATATTTATTTTTAATTGTTAGGCAAATTAATAACAAAGTATAAACAACTTTGTGTAACACATTTCATCCTTTAGGACTTCATTGGACTAAAGTAATGTTTTTGTTGGTCTTTATATATCTATATAATTCTCAAAATGTGTGTGTTTGTGTGACTGGATGTTGTTATGTGTTTTCACAGTTTTCAACTGATTTCAATGTTTTTTTTTTTTTTTGTTTGATAGATTGCCAGATTGTTTGATAGATTCATTGCCAGTTTTCAGTTCAAATTGGCTGGAAAAAATTACAACCTTGAAGGTGAAAAATCGAAAAAACTGATTTTTTACACTTTGCGCAAAAATCAAAGGCAAAATTTAATTTACCTTTTCATACTTGAAAATGATGATCAAAGGACTCAACAGCTGAAGAGAAAAGCCTCTTCAACTGCTGCTGTGTGTGAGGCTGAAACTGCTGATCAAAGGACTCAACAGCTGAGGAGAAACACCTCTTGAGCTGCTGCTGCACATGAGGCTGAAACAAGATTGAGAACGCAAAAACGGACATTTTCAGGGCCACCCACCATTCAAATTGTTAACCCCTCATTTGGGGATGTGCCTCAGTTACACCCAATTGTTGTTACTAATATTGATTTTCGGGTGGGCTGACTTTAAACTTAAATGGCTCGAATGGAACAGCAAAAATTTCCAGTAATGAAAGACCTGGTCGAAGATGGGTTATACTGGTGTATATATGCTTTACTTGCTAGATCATCAACATGTATGTCTGTATCCAGGTTTTCACAACATTTTTGACAGATCTTCTATTATTACAATGTGGGATACTTAATAGTAGAAGAGATGCAAACAAAAACATAAGGAAACTAAATTAAATTGCCTAGACCATATACCCAGACACATCAAAAAAAAAAAAAAAAAAAAAAGAAATTTAAAAGTTTAACATGTCATGGTTCCAACATTTTCATCAAAGATAGGAAATATTTATGTATAATTATAAATGTTGAGAAAATCTCAACCCAAGACAAAAAAAAAAACATCCTTGATAGTGCAGGCCAGAGAAATGAGCAATAATATCCACTTCCACGACATAGCTTCTCTGTTAGATAACTTGCATCGTATAACAAAAGGTAAAAAAAAAGAGGAAAAAAACATTTATTTTACATAACCACTTCAGTGATCACGCGATAACAAGTCACGAGAACTTGTAAGTATAAAAAATTGGTAAAAAGAAGGTAACAACTTTTAATGTCCAGAACAACAACCCAGGTAAGTACCTTACTCTTCCCACCTGAACCGTCAATTTTTCCACATAACCAACATTTGCATTTTTATATTCTCCCTCCTCTTCATACACATATATAATTACATCAACAAAAACATTACTTTAGTCTATTAAAGTCCTAAAGGATGAAACATGCCGCACAATTTTTTTTCCATTTTATCATTAATTCACCTAATATTATTGTGATATATAAAAATGTATATGATGATGGGCTGAAAACTTCATAGGCTGACTATGAAGGTATGATGGTTGTTGTGTTGGAAACCTACCACCCCTCTGGAAGATGAACTTGTCTGTGAACAAAGACTTTAAATAGTGGCATGTCAGTTGACATGGAAGAGAGATAGACAGAGAAGTTCTTAGCTGAGCTAGTTATTGACGATTTCTGTACCTTTTTACCAACCTATTAAAACCCTTTTTATTGTTACATGTTATTTGGCGTTTGTCTCTACTAACCCCAAATCAACATCATAACAATGGTAAAGCTGCATTAATTTCAGTTCTGTTTATTAATAACTGCATTGTCTCTTTCCAATTAAACTGACATCTGATGATTCAAAGAAGACTGTTCATCTTGTTGGTCAAAAAAAATCATCAACAGAAGATATGACATCATCATCACTACAATATTGGCTCCCAGCCAAGTGTTTTTTCATGTAGGTGGAGATATGATAGTCAAATCAAGAGAACAGAGAGGGTTATCAAAGAGTTCAAAGCCAGTCATGCACAGAAGCCATTGAAACTAAGGACTTGTGTGCTGGAGCATTGTCCTGATGAAACAAAACTCCTTTTGTCAGTTTTCCTGGGTGTTTGGTCTTGATAGGCTTTTGTAACTGCCTCAGGCATTTGGCATAGTATTCTTCATTGAGGTTGTGGCCATTTTGAAGATAGTCAAAAAACACAATACCTTTTGCATCCCAAGAAACAGAAACCATCACCTTCCCTGCAAATGAAATGACTTTGGCCTTCTTTGGAGCAAGTGAAGAAGGGTGTTTCCACTGCATGGACTGTTCTTTGTTTCTGGTTCAAAGTGATGAACCCAACACTCATCCCAGGTCATGAAATATTCAAGGAAACCAGATAGATCTGCTTCAAACAATATCAGATTTTCACATAATGTGATCAGTTTAGATGTCAGAAGACATGGCATCCACCAAACAGAAACCTTAGTCATGCCAAGTTCATTGTTCAGATTATTCTCATCTCTCTCATGGGATATGCTAATAACATTGGTTATTTGATTTATAGTCAATTGCCTGTCATCAATCACTATGTGGTGAACATGATCAATGTTTTCCTCGGTGGTAGCAGTTGCAGGATGTTCAGACCTTGGGTCATCTTCAAGACATTCCCTTCCCCTCCTAAATTTGGCTGGTTTTGTAAAATGTCGTCAGGTGGTGCTGTTGAAGTCTATAAAAAAACAAACATTTTTCTGACTCACTCTCTTTCTCCTCTTTGCTCCAAGATGTATGTAGCGGTGACTTACCTCAGCAAACCAAAAGGGTCAGAGTCATGCGTATGTTTTGCAAGTGATCGTGGAGATGGTGAATTGACAAGCTTTGGACAGACGGTGAATTGGATAGAACTTTGTGCTGATAGAAGTGGTGGTGTTGCTTGTAGCCATTTTTATTGGCTGGTTGTGGGTGCTCATTGTTTGAGTGCTGGCAGGGTCAGATGCATAAAAACATGGTACTATCATTTAGCAGGGGTTCATTTTTTGTTTCGGACAGTGAGTGGTGTATTGGAGATCGAGAAGTGTGGATTTGTTTTGCCTAGTGAACCTATTGGACTCGTATTACCTTCCCCCCTTTCTTTTCCTGTATATGCTTCCAACCAATTTTTGCACAATGTAAAACCACATGGTAATTATGCACCCACTGACAACTGAACTCTCTTTTCACTTTCCAATGCATGGCACTCACACGTCCTCCAAAACCTTCACCTAAGAATTAAGTCAAGCTTTACTTTGGTTGTTCCAACTCAGCACAAAAATGACCTGAACGCAATCATTGATACAATGCTTATACTTACTTACAACTAACTCCTGGACCAAAAAGAAAATGGATATACCTAAGAAACACTAAGATCTTTGTTTCACTATAGTAACCGTAAAACAGTTTGTAGTAGAAACTCATGTCTTTGTATGCTTCTATTTTATCTTAATAACATGTACACACCTAAAATATGAAAACAAACAACCTTTTAAAATCTCCATAAAGCTTATGTAATGCTCTACATTTGGTATCTTTTAATGATTCCAGCTCTTCTGATTATTTTTGAGTGCTAGTGATCAAGTTCTGTTCTATGTTGTGTTTCAAAAGAATTATAATTGACAACTGAGAGTCACTTACTTCTGGACTTTATTTTGAAGAACAAGATTCCATCCTTTAAGCACTTAAACCAATTTTGGCCAGAAAATCAGATAATATTTTATTTCTTTCTACTTTCAAAATTTGAACAGCATTAAGACTCAGTTTAAAATAAATGCCTCAAAATTGCCTGAATCTTAATACTTGTCTCTGCTATAATAATATCTGAAAAGTACAGCTGAATAATATTGATAATATAATAACATATTTTCTTCTCCTGCACTTCTTGCTTGTGGAACTCTTTTCCAGCTTTCCTGTCAAACTATGTTGGTCTTCTTTACAAGTTGAAAGGTTATGGTATTTCTGGACAAATTTTTGAATTGATTCAGTCTTTCTTATCAAATTGCAAAATAAAAGTTTTCTTCAATGGCCACTCTTCTAGATATTTTTTTTTCATAAATGCAGGTGTTCCCCATGTTGTTTCTAATTTTCATCAATGACCTTCCTGATGTCATCAGTTGTCAACTCAGTATCTATGCTGATAGCACAACTATTTACTCCTGTCTTAATAGTAAGTTTGATCAGTTCAATAAGGTCAAATTGGCAGCTGTTCACAAAAGTAACGTACAATTTATTATTAAATGGGGCAAGGAGTGGCTTGTTAATTTTAACACCTCAAAAATGAAACTTCTCTCTTTTAATCATCTGGAGAGAACACTTTTTACTTTCCATCAACATAGCTGATGCTAGCCACCAAGGAAATAACCCATTACACTTTCTCAAACTAATGTTTTCAACTGACATGAAGTGGAAAGATAATATTGAATTAATAGCTAGGTCTGCAGCTAAGAAAGTTAGTTCACTTTGTTGTGTGAGAGAATTTTTCTCACCATAATCTATCTTACAAATTTATAAGTCTACCATTCATCCTTGCTTTGAATATTGCTGCCACATCTAGTCTGATGCTTCTGCTGTATATTTAGAGATTCTTGATAAAACCCAAAGAAGAATCTGCAATGTTATTGGTCCTGACCTAGCATCTCAGCTTCAGTCCCTTTTCCACCACCATAACGTAGCTTCCCTGTGCCTTTTCTATAAATACTTTCATGGTAATTGTTCTGATGAACTTTCTTCTATAGTACCTAGACTTTATGAAATTAAGCAGTACTAGATTGGCAACTAGGTCTCATCAATTTACAGTTGAAATGGCTAGATGTAGCTGTAAGTTCTATGCTAACAGTTTCTTCTATCACGCTTCTTGCTTGTGAGACTCTCTTCCAGCTTATTACTACCCACTCAACTTTGATCTTCAAAAATTTAAATACAATGTCAATCATTATCTTCTGTCTTCTTAATTCTTTTATTGTCCTCTCTTCTCAATAGTTGTTTTTCTCATATTCTCTAACATTCAGTAACTTCTTGCATCCTAGTGGCTTTTTTGCCTTGCTTGGGGTGAAATGATTAAAAAAACTTTATAAAAGTACTATCAATATTTTTATTAAGGTTATATATCATAAGATTAAATTCACATGATATATTGCTCATATAAATAAATACTGAACATTTTACAAACAGTGGTTGGTTTGTGGAACAATGGATAGTGACTCGAATTGAGAAATCAGGGAGCCAAGTTTGAATTCCATTTGAATCCATTACATTCACTTATGTGCTAATACCCTTGGGAAAGGTATGAATCCTCTTCTTCTCCCTCCAGCTATGGGTAAATAGCAGGACAGACTGGGTTCTATAGCCTTGGATGACAACTGGTCTACCACAGAAAGAAATAGCAATCTACTGCATGAAAAAATCTGTCTTCTCAGTCATGTATTGAAAGATACATGATCGCCTAAGCATGTATCACACATGGCACATAACTGAACTGGTTGGTTTATACTAATTTTATTGTGAAAATATTGACTTTCGTAATAAAATTTGATACTGTTTACATGTTAATCTGTGTTAAGAACTTGTGTATGCATATATATATATATATATATATATATATATATATATATATATATATATATATAGTTAAACCTAGAGAGCCAGACAAACCTACCAAAGTTTCACCTAAGCGGATCGTCAGGGAAGGCCGGCTAAAAAGGTAAAAAAGAACGGAATACTTATAGTCAATAAACAAAAAAAAAATTAACCACATGACCAAATAAAAAACAAACAAACAACAGGGGAGGGTGGGTAGGGGAGAACCACTTATTCAAATAGAGAGAATAAAAAAAAAGAGGTGGCGGGGTAGAGAAAAACTCTGACAACAGGCGGCAATAAACCATTTATTCAATTGAAGAGAAAAAAAATGGTATTGGTTTGAATATTTGCAAATCAAAACACTGAAGGTTTTCTAAACGAGTATAATTTCTTATACTTATGAGATTACTAATAAATATATATATATATATATATATATATATATATATATATATATATATATATATAAACTATCATTAGTAGTAATCTTAGTAAGTAAAGCCTGATGATCCGCAGTCCTTTAAAAGGGCTGTGGTGAAATAATTTATTACATGGAACCTTAAAGTGTTCTGTTTTTATTTAAATTATTTGTTCTGGATTTACATTGAGCTCTCTGGATTTTATCCTCCTTGGGTTTACCCATATGGATTACCTAGTTAAATATATATATATATATATATATATATATGGAGAAAGAGAGAGAGAGTTTTGTCTAGTGTAATAGTTATCAGCATGAAAAAGGAACTCAGCGAACCAATTTTCAGTTTAGGCAATTTATAAACCCGCTTCTCCTTGTGCTTTGCTCTATCAAGGAATATCTTTAAAAAATGTCATGTCTCTGGAATGCCACAATGACTATCAGAGAAGATAATGAGTTAACAAGCCCTTGGACAAACAATTTTACTAATTCTCAAGCAGTATCAGCAAAAAAAAAGGAAGAAAAACGTAGGGAGGTATTATGACATAAGATCATATAGATAATCTAGTAACAGACACTTCCCTGGTATAGGTTAAACAATCGTTACCAAGTCCAGTTCTGTTTGCAAAGTGTAAGAGTAAGCTTAAGGAATTAATTATTTAAAGAGATAGATATGAACAAACTAGAATAGATAGACATAAACATTAGGGCAGGTTGATTTTTCACTTTTTTAGAAAACTATCATTGCATTCAGTGTGGAAGTTGGAGCTTAATGTGGTAAGTAAGTATTTTTGAGCATTTAGTTTTAAAGACAATCTCAAAAAAATGTACAAAAGTACCAAATTTCCACAGGTTTTTGCTTACAAACTGACTTCAAAATTTTACTATTTCAAGAATAAATCCAAATAAAGTTGATATCTTTTGTATTGGACTAGCAGCATGGCCTGGCGTTGCCTGTGCTTGATTCAAAAATCGTACAACTCATACAGCAATTGCTATCACTTGACTTAAAATATTTTTGCCCTTCCTTGCCTTTAAAGGAGTGCCCTTTGCTGTGCTGATGTTGCTACATGCCTTACTTCTTGCCTATCTCACACTGCGAATTTTTTCTAAGCTCTATACTAAACATTAAATCTGTTACGAAAAAAGAACAAACAAAATGAACCCAAAACGATCAGCTTTAAAAAAGGACTCATAACTGGAAAAACCGAATGAAAAAAGAATGTTAACAACAAATACTTTTTCACACCCAACCCAGTTCTGTGGAATCAGAATCAACATTGAGTATAAGCAAGCAAATGAGCTAATTGGAGTAAAGTGCCATCCAGATTTAAATTTTTCCCACTTGTGACGAATGCAGCTATCAATTTTTTTTGCATGCTAGCATGCTAGTTAACATTCGTGTCAGTCAGCTGTTGGCTCTCATGCTGGCCAATAGAATCTTCCTGCCTATTCGTGGCAGCCAGCTATAGGCTCTCACTCTGGCCAGTACAAAATGGCTGCAAACTACATGAAAACTGCCATAGAAGCATGAAAATATCGATTATTTTCACTATCGATGGGAGTTGGGAAATGCAAAGTCAGTCTTGGCATTCCCGCTAACTTTGAGCATGTGCATTTAAATTTTGGTGCAAATCCGTCGCAAATTGCGGACACACACACACACACACACACACACACACACACACATCCTGCCTTTTATAGATAGAGATACTTTGAAAGGAAAACATATTCAAAACCAGAATTCTAATTATGAATCACAAGCAAAACATGCTAATTTTTTTACTGTATTCGATAATTAAAAACTATATAAAAAAAAATGTATAAGATTACAAAAAAAGGCTACTCAATGAATAAAATTTGTTAGATCTATATAAATAAAGCACAGTGTATGTGTGTCTGGCCGTCCATCTGTTTTTTGAAATTGATGAATCATAAACAACCTGAAGTAACAGGTAGTAACTACACGCAATTAAAAATTAAGTAAAATTAAATTAAATAAATAGCTCATTTAAATTTAAATATTGAACAGAGTGGAAGGTTTAAAAACAATTCATTATTAAAGTTTTAACTTTAATTTCATTTTTTGTCACAATAGCAATTGATCTAAACCGTAATTAAATCATGAGTGGGCATGGTACGTTGCTCATGTTTATTTTTTCTTTTTCTAGCACATACTGTGACGTATTCGAAATATTACATAGTTCGGGTTCCCTAATATCTTTCAAGAGTGACTTTATGTTAATGGATCATAAAGAAAAGAAAAATTGCCTGCAAAATAAATGCAAACAAACTACAGAGATCATTTGTGTATACAAAGAAAGATTGTACCAAATAATTTGATTATTTCTAAATTCTTATAACATTTACATACATAGGACACTGAAGGTAAATGGCCAAAGGCCTAAAAGTCCCTTGCTGTAGCTAGCATAAAGTCTGCTCAAAGGGCAGCTTCAAGCCTCAGTCAGTAATGTGCCATGTGAGATACTTAGGCATTCATGTATTTTTCGATACATGACTGATGAGGCAGATTTTTTTCCCTGCAGTAGGTTGCCATTTCTTTCTGTGGTAGACCAGTTGCCATTCAAGGCTATAGAACCCGGTCTGTCCTGCTATTTATCCATAGCTGGGGGAAGAAAAAGAGAATTCATACCTTTCCCAAGGGTATTAGCATGTAAGTGAATATAATGGATTCGACTGGAATTCAAACTCAACTCGCCAATTCCTCAATCCGAGCTGCTATCCATTACTCCACTGTGCCTCCCAACCTAGTAATTAATAAAAACAAAATATAGATAAAAGTGCATATAACCCCATAATACTGCTGGACAAAATTATAGAAGTATTATTTTATTATAGAACAAAATGTTTTCACTTTGCATTGTTGATTGAAAATCACAATAAAACTACTGCACTGTATAATATATTATATCATAATATGACTAAATTGTTCAGTATAATTTCCCTTTGAAGTAAATGAGTGTCTTATTTGATGGTACAGTGATTTAGCAATAATGTGTGTATGCCTTGCATCTTGTCCATATACAATTTGTAAGGCTTCAGTAAACTATAAATTTCATAAGGCTGTGCTATAAGGCTTTCAATGATCACTGGAATGAAATTTCAAAGCTATGATCTTGAACCTAAACATAATCTTTAAACTTGTTTCCTCAAAAAACAGTAATGATTTGGAAAAAAATATTTGTGTCATTATTTATCATGTCAAACCTTAACTTTCAAATTAATTGAAACACCTGGGTCCCAATATCAACCTTCCCTAATGAACATAAATATGTGGGATTATCCCATCTTGTCTGTCAGGAGACATCTCTTAATGCTCACTAGGTGGCATTGGAAACAGTATAAAAGGGATGGAGCCAAATCCTCTATTTTTTCCTCTCTTTACCCACAGAGATGACTTGTTTTCTGATGGCAAACCACAGGATTTTTCTCTCTTTTCTGAGCTAAGTGTTTCTCTATATAATTATTTTAAAACCATGTAAATGTCAAATTCATTTCCTTTGAAATTGTTGAAATACTGAACCCTCATTTTCTACAAAGTGTAGACTGTCACATTTGAACATGTAACATTAGTGTTGATAGAAAGGAAACTACAAGAACTCCTACAGAAGGTAGTGAAGGATAGCAAAAAGAAAGGACTAAATATTAATTGCAAAAATACAGAATGCATGGTTGTCAGCAAAAGGAACATTCTAACATGCAAATTATAAATTGGAGATACCAAAATCAAACAAGTACAGCAATTTAAACATCTAGGAAGTGTTTTAACAGAAGATGGAAAATGCAAATTTGAAATCCGAAATCACATTAGGATAGTGAAAAATACTTTCCAAAAGCTAAGCAAAGTGTTAAGAAACAGGACAGTTTTGTTAGAAACAAAGAAAAGAGTACTGAACTTCTATGTAATATCAGTCCTCCTATATGGCAGTGAATGCTGAACAATCTCCTCAGATGAAGAAGTGACTTGAAACAGAAATATTGTTCTACAGAAAGATGTTGAGAATACCATGGACTGAACATGTGAGCAACAACAAAGTTTTAGAGAAAATGGAAACAAAAAGGACACTTATAATTAATATCAGGAAGAGATAGTTGTAATTTGTAAAGCACATATTGAGGAAAGAGAGCTTGGAAAATTTGGTACTCACAGGGCAGATTGAAGAGAGCAAAGGAAAACAATACATAACCTACTTAGTGGGCTTGAGTAAATGGGAAGACAAAATTTATTAAGATCGCCAAAAGACAGGAAATTGTGAAAAATCATGATTGCCAATATCCTGAAAGGACATAGCAGAAGGTCAGATGTAGTGGGACATCCCAGCCAAGCTGTACCAATTTCTACTAACGAACCATTTAATTAATCCATCCTCTTTATATTTTTAGATGTTCAATAGTATCTATGATTCATTGATTACTCCTGGTATTATAGAACTCACTTTTTGCTCAATATCTTTAAATTGTTAAAATATCTTTAAACTGTTAAAAATGTCTGTTATTTGGTAAGATTCTATTTCGCCAGTTCACAAGGTTTGGAGATGGATGATCCTCATTAAGACGTATAATCCTCATTCACTCAAAGCCATATTTAAAAGTTGATCTATAGATGGAAATAGAAAAAATAGACAGATAAAAGTTTTGTGTCTAACAGTGAAATGGAAATATATCTCAGAAGAAAAAGATTAGCAACAGAACAACAAAACCTATTTCAAAACCAACTTGAAGCAAGATGATCATTTAATAGACAAAGGTATCTGAGTGCCTCACATGAAAGGCTTGAACAAATAAGACAGCAATCTAAGAAACATATGAGTAAAGGAACTGATTAACAGTTAATTTTGTTCAAGAACTAATTTTCTCTAAATGCATATGAATATTTTGTTTGTATAGATTATTAAAAGGACTAATGGAAGTAATCACTCAAAAATTTACTAACTTAAGTTTAATTACATTTATTATGTCTTACCATTACCTCTTTCATCAACGACAATCAGAAGGCCAACATTTGACAGTTGTATATGAAGAGCAATTCTCATCGTAAACAATTTTTATTTGATCAGAGATTTTCCATGGCCCAATCTGTTCCAGAATTAAATCTTCAATTCTTCTTCTATGTACCATGTCCCTTCAGGACGTGGGAGATCATTGCTCTCCACAAATTCCTGCCTTCTGTTGCTCTAAGTAACTTTTGACTCTTTACCATTCCCCTTTGTCTTTGTTTTTCAATTTATTTACTGTTCTCTTGCCTACAATGTCTTTTGAGTGTTAAATCCTCTCAGCCTTCTTTCCTTATTACATGTCCCAGTAATTTCAACTGTTTCTTTGTTGTTACTATTTGACAATTTTTTAGATTTTCTTGTAGATCACATTCACTCTTGCCAGTGTTTCTCAACAATTTTTACTTCATGGCGCACTTGTAGAATAACTAAAACTCTAACACACTTTAAATTTTAATATTAGTCATTAAATTTAAAATTTAGCATCCACTTTAAAATATGGCTTGGTTTAGACATGGAAGTCATATGCTTAGTGTCTTTAGCTTTTTAAATATAAAAATAATTCATAAATTACTCTTCTGTTAATTTGGGGTACATCTGGCTGCTTTTCAGTTACACTGGTTGAGAAACATGGACTCTTACTCTCTATAAGGTTTATTTCAAAAGTTTCTTAATGATATAACAGCAGGAAAAGAATACTTACGCATTATTTTTCAACAAATACATTTCTTTTTTTTCAAGAAAGTTTGCTTTTATTCTGTTTGGTTCCAATTTTATTAGGAATGACTACAAAAACACCCCCTCCCAAAATTTTTAGACAAAATATAAGCAATGCATGCTGGAATTTCTTCCTAGCCAATAAGATAAGCCACTTCTCAGTCTTATCCACTATATTTCTATTTGTTCTTGCCTTAAAGTCAGAATGCTGCTATCACTTGTCTGTATCCCTTTTGTGTGTTAATACCATTCTTAGTTTGTGAACATTTTTGCTTTATTACTGTTGCTGTGCCTACTTTTGTGTTGCATTTATTGTTTGCTTAGTATTATTTTTGCCCTGTTCTTCCTTTTGTTATTGTTTATTACAAACTTTGTCAATTCTGTTTGTTGGGCATTTCAACCAATTACATTTAACCATAGCCAATTACTCCACACAGTCTGTCCTGACTGTAGTTCATCTGCAATGGATCTATTTTTTTTCAACAACAGAAGACCAAAATTTGGCAATTGTATATGAAGGGCAATTCTGATTGTAGACATTTTGCATATGGTCAAAAATTTCCCATGGCTCAGAATGAAATGTTCAATTCTTCTTCTATGTGACATGTTCCTTTAGGATATGGGCAATGATAGCTCTCTACAACTTCCTGTCTTTGTACAGCTCTTAGTAAAGTTTGCCTTTTTGTTATCCCTCCTAATCCCTGTTCTGCCAACCCTAACCCAACCTTGTTAGGTAGGTTATTCACTGCTTTCCTCAGTCTCACTTGTCTTCAAGATATCCTGTATGTGTCAAATTCTCCAAACCCTCTTTCCTTATATGCACTAGAAATTTCAGCTGTTTCTAAGTAGAAATATTAGATTGGCAGAAAGGTCTCATTTCACAGTTGAAATGACAAGATGTAAACATATGTTTTATACTGTTTCTTCTCTCAGATATTTTTTTTGCTTGTAGAACTTTCCTCCAGCTTTTTGCTTCCTAGTCAACTTTAATCTTCAAAAATTTAAATGCAATGTTGTTATCTTGTCTTCTTAATTCCTGTTCTTTTATTGTTATCTCTCCTAAATGTTTTTTTTTTCTTCTCATATTCTCTTACACTCAATAACCCCTTTCAACTTAGTAGCTTTATTGCCTTACTTAGGGTGAAATGATTTAAAAAAAGAAAAAAGTGTACTTTTTGTTTCTATGTCAACTAGTATAGATATATTCTGTAGTTGTGTAGAATATCTTTAGGCATTAGATAATATCCTATGGTTGCACAGAATATATTTAGAAGTTATGATGAAAAAACAGAGGTAGATTGTGGTACAGTGAGAAAATAGAATGAGAAAATTGTGTTCAGATTCTATTTGAATCTGTGTCACTTTCAAAGCAAAGCTCAAGTGAAAAGCATAACTCCAATGCTAGACAAAATGTATAAATCTCACCTGAATCAATCTTACAAATTCATTCATTCATCCATGTATTGAATATTGCTGCTATATCTGATTTGGTACTATTATGTATTTAGAGATTCTTAACAAAGTCCAAAGAATCTGCAATGTTATCGATCCTGAGCTGACTTCTCAGCTTCAGTCACTATTCCATCATTGTAATGCAGCTTTTCCAGGCCTTTTCTATAAATTATTTTCATATTTGTTCTGATAATCTTTCCTCTTTGGTACCAAGAGAAATACTAGATTGGTTTCAAGATCTCATCACTTTACTGTTGAAATGGTTAAATGTAACCATAAATTCTATGCTAACAATTTCTTCTCTTGCAACTCTCCATTATGGAACTCTCTTCAAGCTTCTTGCTTTCCAAATTTGATCTTCAAAAATTTAAACACAATGTCAATCGTTATCATCTGCCTTCTTAATTCCTATTCTTTTATGGTTTTTTCCTATCCTTTCACACTCAGTAACCTCTTGTGTCTTAGTGGCTTTATTTCTTTGTTTGGGGTGAAATGATTAAAAAAAACAAACAAACAAAAAGTACACACACACACATTCTTGTTCTCTAACTACCAAAAAAAAAAAAAAAAAAAAAGATCAAGCAATTTTTGTACTAATTTTTATTTAAAAATTAAGCAACTCAAGTACTAGTTAAAATCCTAAGCTGCGTATAAAAAAAAAATCATATAAGTTCATAAGACTTGCTTCAACCAGTGATCTACTCATCCACAGTGTAATTATTTATCTGAGCAGTCCTAAGTCAAATTGTCTCCCCACTTCATCTGTACATGTTGCTAAATGGCGATATAAAATAATAACCAAAACACACATCACATCTACTCTGTTTTTATTATTAGTAAGCTTTATTTACCTTACCTTTTATGATCCTGACTGATGTAAGCTTTCTTAATAGGGCATTAATGGTCTGGTCTTTCCACTTGGCTTATCTCTTTCCTATACAAGTACTTGGCTTTTACAAGGACTCTTCATCACTCAATAATTTTCATAACATCACTGGGTATTAGTTGGCCAGAGATAACACCAGAGTTCTTCATTGTATCATTGAAGTAGGTTACTGTACTTATATTGAAGCTTTTGGAAGGAGTTATTTTTTTCCTTTCTTGTTATTGAGAAATCACATTATGGCTTTCTGTAATATTACATTATATTAATGCTTTTTTTTACATGACTAAAACTCTGCAATTATGTTACATTAAGCATAAAAGCAAATTATCAAACACAAATCTACTATTTTGAACCATTGTGCCAGCAAAAAAAAAAAAAAAAAAAAAAAAAAAGTGTCAAAATGATGCCCCCCCCATGACATCGCTATTCATTCCTTGGCAACATTTTTTTTAAAAAACGATGATTAGAGTTGTAATAAAACTTATTTTATTGTTTATTGGAATGGTTGGCAAAACATTGGCTAATTGCCAATCGATTCAAACTTTATAAAATGGTAAATAATAAGGATTTCCTTATAGTTGGTTCACATATTTTAATAATTTTGTAAATGTTTATAAATTTATAGATTAAAAAATGTCATATTTCTTTATAAATTAGTAAATGATCTATCAGATTTTAGAATGTTTTAAATATAAAATTATTCTTGTAAATAAACAAGCTAATAAATAAATAGTGTTTTAAATTCTCAAGAACAAAAAAAAATGTATAAATTCACTTTCATCATATGGTTGTTTTATTACAATTCTAATCATCGCTTTTTAAAACCATAAACGTTGCCAAGGAGTGAAGGTAATTAAATAATAGTGATATCAAAGGAAAAACAATCCTTTCGACACTGTTTTTTTTAGGCAAAAAGGTCTAAGATTACGAATAATTTTTTCAGTCATAGCTTTGAATTGGATATGCAGGTGGCATAACAGACAGTGGCTTAGAACAAGAAGTTCAAATTCCAACCAAACTCATTATGTTCACTATCACACGAATCCTCTTGGGAAAGCTGTGAATTCAGCTACAAGTGAAATAGCAGGGCAGATTGTTCTCTCTAGAAGTCATGATTAACAATCAATCTAGAAAGACAACTCTGAATTCAAAACAATATGTAGCCCTGGTGTAGCATATACAGGGTCTTCAAAAGTAGGTATACAGTATGTTCACCAGATCTCATCTCTATGGATTTCTTTTTTCTGGGGATACATAAAGGATATATAAATTTGTTTATTACTGTATACCTACTTTTGCATCTCCCTGTACTATGCAACCACCAGTAAGAATTCACAATGACTTTATAATCTCAACTGCGTCAATGTAATATTTATTATTGCATCCACTGTAGTTTCCTCCCAATAATTCTTTTTAATGATCCCATACATTAAAATACTGGATTGTTAAAATGTTTATTCTATTTTTGTTAGAAGTAAGGCTTTAAAAGCATTTTAGCTAAAACTAACTTCATTTGGATTGATCAATTTCATCAGAATGTATCTTAAAATATTTTGTCAAAATTAACATTTTTGATTTGTTCGTTTTCTATGCCTTAACCCCTTGCAGTTTATTTAAAGCCAGAAAGTATTTTTTAATTGTTTTTTGGAGATAATTTTAGTGAAATAAATCTTACTAATTAACCCATAGCTTGGGGAGAACAGGTAGATTCATACCTTTTGCAAGGGTATTTGCACTTAAGTGAATATAAAAACCCAATGGAAAATGGAACTTGGCTCTGATTAACAATTCCAAATGGTTATCCATTACATCGCCCACACACCTAGCTATCACCTGGGATTTGTTTATTGATTCTAAAATTGAAGAAGAATGTAAACATGCAACGTTTGTTATATTACTTTTGAGTTTCAAATAGATGAGCTAAGATGATTATTCTTTTATCAGAGAAACAAAAAAGAAAACCCACCCTAAACATCCGTTATCCCAAACATCTTTTAAGTATTGAAATAAAATGATTTGGCCTAGAATGTTCACAGGCTAAAAAGTTAAGAGAAATTTCTTTAACATTTAATAAAAGGGTTGATGGAAATATGGATGCCTCAGGTGGATTTGAAAGAAAAGAAAATTGCCATGGCCTGTCTGAAACTTGAAATTCCAACATATATCACCTGAAGAAGGCCGGAATGTACAATGGTTGAAACATCATATGACAAAGATGAGGACAACAGTCCAAATAGTGTAAATAGAATACTTCATCTCAGAAATATAGACAGATATTTAAGAAAAAAAATAAATACTTTTCAATATTTACAGGTCAGTATTTGTCAAAACACCATATGAGATAAATCCAAACTATAAATTCATCAAAGAAAATTAACTACAAGATATTCCACTGTTTTTTGTTTTAAATACAAAATATTATCTAAAATATTTACATTTCCACTTTCATATGGATATAATAACCATAAAATAAATCCTTTAATTCAGGTGTAAAATGAAAAGGCCAAGAGTCTTGTGTAATTTAAAATCAACAGTTTTTAAGATCTCAGAGAATGTAAAACTGTTTGAAAATTCTGAAATGTATATTTATATTTATGAATTTTATTTATTTTTGTTAGGGCTAAAAAGATTACTGTCATTGAAATAAGGGAAGTAACTCTAAATTTCAATGTGGAAAGAGTTACCTTACTTGAAAACTAATTGCTTGGAATTATTTTCAATATTTAAATAATTTTTTTCCCTCTATTTTTGAGCGAGATAAAAATTACAGAATTCTTTTTATAATTTGGAAACAAAAAAAAAAAAAAAAAAGAGTAATAATTTCTCAGTGTTGATATTCGTTGAGAAATAGAAAAAATTCAATTCTTAAAACGTCACCCTTTCGATAAAATTATGCATTTTATTCATCAATATCTTAAATTATTATTTTCTTTTTAAGACATTTTTTTTTTTTTTTAAGACATTTTATTTTATTTTTTAAAGTGGAAATAAAATTCAAACTGCAGCTTTCAGATATCCTGTATCAACCCTATATTCTAATGAAGCCATGATATTATGCATGTTCTGTGAGCTTAGAATAAACTGGAACTCTTATTTTCTGGATATTTTTTCTGAATAGCATTTTAAAATCATTTTACTTTATACATACAAAAAAAAATAAAAAATATTTAATGAAATTTCTAAGAAAATATTTCAAATTTTGTCTTGACATCTGTACTCTTTTTTTGTTGATGTTATTACTACATTGATTCAAGCAATCTATTTTGTTAAACACAATGGAAAAAAACATTTCAACCATCAAACCATCATTCAGCAATTTATACACTGTGGAAGAACATGCCTTGCAAAGTTTGGACTTAGAAATCATCAAAGAAAATTTTATGGATACCTTCATGCTAATGAGAATAAATTAATAAATATTACATATGTCCTATTTATTTGTTAATACAAAATTGCAACATATAAGCTATGTTTCTATCAATAACTTTTTTTTTTTTTATTCATGTTTGTATAGAAAAAAGTTATATCGGCCTTGTCAAAAATCAGTCTTAGAAAATCTACAGTATTAATGTCGACTGTTGTAAACTGTCATTACAACAAATTAGTTGAACAGAGCCAAAAAACTTTGAAGAACTTATTCAAATGTTTTTCTCAAGATCAGCTTTATGTATCTATGTCCAAAGTAGGAAATTCAAGTGAACCTAGTATAATGACAAAAAGGACTTTAGAAAATAGATATCCTGCTGAAAATGTTTATACAGAAATTTTAAAGAGGTAAGAGGACTTAGTTCCATTATAACTTTTAAGGTGGGTATTTGTCTAGTCACAAAAATTCACACAAGTTTTAGGAAGATCTAAGGATTTTTTTTTTTTAATTGTGATAGAATTCTAAATATTATAAAAGTATTCCAATTTTTTTATGCTAAATTATACAGACAAGATTAGAATGGCTTCAACAAGAATACACTTTTGTTTATTGATTTTTTTTTTTAGATTACTGCTACCAGCAGTGTTCAAAGACAGACATGTCTCTCTGGAAGAGTTTGCAAAATTCTCTGCTATACACTGACAAAATACACTTGGCTGTAATCTAGGCATCTATAATTTATTGAAGCATTACCTGAAATATTTTACTTGTTTAAACTTATGAGTGATCATCATGATCATACAGGATGCGATGAATAAATTGTCGTGTAAATCATGAAAATAACACTGACATCTCATTTTAACAGATATTACCAAAATTACACAAAAATATCTTGAAATACTAAATTTATTTAATAAAAATGCCATTGGCTTCAACCAGTCTCTAGACGACTTTAGAATCTCCTGCAACTCTTCTGGACAGTCTCCTTGTTTAAGTTGCTGCCATAACCCTTGTCTTCAGTTCATCTTTGATATTACAAGTTTTGCTGGTCTTTTGCTCAACTGTGCCCAACACATAAGAATCAAGGGGGCTGCAGTCTGGGGAGTTAGATAACCAGATGTAAGGGGTGAGGTGGTTGCAAAACTTGTTTGAAAGCCCTGACTGGGTTCTCTTGCTTGTGTGGCATGGTGCAGAGACCTATTGCCAGATAGGGGCTTCTAGCAGCCACCCAGGGCAGCACTCTCTCCTTAGGGCACTTGATGTTGGCCTCTGTTGACTCTGTGGTCCTGTGGGAAGATGAATGGAGAGATAACGTCACCATCACTAGTGATCACTCCAAGCACCATGATGTTGACTGGATATATCATCCGACACTTTCTGAATACCTTTGCACTGTCCTCAAATTGACACCTAAACACACGGAGATGTTTCTATTGGAGCTTCTGGCATGAATTCCAAGCAGTACAACATGCTGTTTCCAAATTTCTAGTGGAGTGAATTGTGTCATGGTGCTCTTTTTCTCACAGATGCTCACTGTGCAGTTGACAAAATAAAAAAAACAAAAAACATGTATGCACAAAATTAAAAATATAAAATAAGGACAATTTTCCCATCATACCCTGTAGTCATGTTTTTTATTTTAGGCAGGACTGGGATTGATCTTGCACCAAGCAAGGTGGGCCCTGCCTGACAGAGGATCTCAGTTTACCTTTCCACATATGCCTGTCATTATAGCATCAGGTCTGCTAAGTGGTGCATCTAGAACTAGCTGGTACTAATGACAGGCGTATGTGGAGAGGTAAACTGAGATCTTCTGTCAGGCAGGGCCCACCTTGCTTTGTAAAAGATCAATCTCAGTCCTGCAATAAATAAATAAAATAACAAAATAAAAACATGGCTACAATTATGATGATCTCTCATAAGTTTAAATAGGTAAAATATTTTAAGTAATGTTTCACTAATTGAGAAAAAATGCCTAGATTACAATCTGGAGTATTTCATCAATGTATAGCAGTGAATTTTGCAAACCTTTCTTTGAACAATACTCTACAATGGGAACAGTAAAAAAAGAAGGAAAAAAAAAAAACACAAAAGGAGATATGTATAAGAATATATTTTGAAAATTTCACTTATAAAATTGAAAAATTTTTTTATTTATTATCCAAATATCAATATTTTTTTTAAATATTCCCACCAATGCAGAAAATATTCTTCAACTATTTAAAATTGAATTTTAAAATCAAAAGTTTAAAAAGACAAGTCTAATTTGAAATGTAAAAGATTTAAGTATTTTTAGTTTTTATATCATGAGAAAAATCAGATATTCACATTGTATGAAAAAGTCATATAACAATAAAAAGAAAATAACATTATCACTGGTTTCCAATTTATGCTGAAAATATTCAATGTCTATTGAACCTGTTTCATAATTTGGGTCATTAAAAAAAAAAAAAAAAAAAAAAAAGCAACATTCAAACAATAGAATATCAAAATATGATGTTTCAATAAACTGTGCTGAAAGGTGCAAAAATACTTATATATAATTAAAGAAATTGTTTTCTACATACTAAAATAAGCTAGAAAAGACTTCAGCCAAAGTGAGACAATTATGGTAAATTTTTTGAAGTTTATTTAATAGAAAAAAAAAAGGAAAAAAAAGGCACATGTTGGAATAGCTCACACAGAATTCAAAAAAGGGATCACCTTACTGGCAACCCTTTTGCAACCTGAAATTGAATATTGATAACCTTTTCCTTCAAGTGTATAAAACACAATTTCATTAGAGATTTCATTAACAATTTCCTTAAAGGGAATTTTTTTATATTTTTTCAGCTCTTCCTCAATACATTTTAAAACACTATTTTTGTCAAGCGGCAGAAATGGAACAAAACTATCTATTAAGCCTTCTCGATACAGTTCAACCAACCAGTTAGATGGGCCACGCTCAAAAATGCATTCAAAATCAGACATGTAAAAATTACTTTGCCCTTGGTACTTTACTTTGTCAAACACCACATTGTTTATTTCACTACTATAAAAATTCGACATAAATATCACAATCAGCTTCCTATATGACCAAGAGCTTTTCATGTTAATAAAAGCTTTCTTAAAAGCTTTTTGAACATCTTCATTAACCTCCTGAGCATCATCAATAATAAGTATATTCCAGGTACAGGGGTTCAAATTATAAAAAAGCCAAGTAGATAAAACTTTGTCATGATCCTCAGCTGTTTCTCCTCTATAATGTATTGACGGATGGTATTTAAGAATGTTTGTGTTGGCTGGAAGAAAGTGTAAAATTTGTGAAGAGAGAAAGGTCTTTCCAACCCCACTGCTGCCATGAAATGATAATAATAAAGGTTTGTAAATATCAGCCCTCACGTTTTTTATGTGATTCTGTAAGGCAAGAACAACAATATGAATAGCAAGTTCCTGGCCAAAAACAATTGAGGAGAGGGCCTGAACCATGTATTCTTCATTCAGTTCAAGTAAATCCTGACACATATCCCAGAGAACTGTAGTAAAAAAGGACACCATTATACCAACCACTAAGACAATTATAAAACACAGCATTCTGTTGTTTTTGGTGTTCTTGTTCTTATTCCCTTTCTTCTTTTTCACAGGTACTTCCTTAAATGGATGAATATGGTGAGATGATTTATATCTTTTAATCTGGAAGCAAATAAGATTATCAGTGAAAAAGAGAATTAAAAAGATAATTTTAAAAGTTCTCATTTAAGTGAAAGTATCCAATAGATTAGATAAATAGTCAAAGTTAAAATATTGGCTGGGTTTTGAAAGCCTAATGTTACAAAATTTTGAATTTTGCCACTTAAAAAAGGTAGGCTACTGATGAAAATTCAATATTTAATAGCACTGGACTTCCAAATTACAATTTATATAGGCAAGACTATTGTGAATGAAAATACAGTTTACTAAAATACAATAATTCAAGTTAGAAGATTAATAGCATAAAAAAAAGATCTCACTTATAAATAAAAA
>CAHIKZ030000319.1:1355000-1382500 GCA_903632075.3 Acanthosepion pharaonis
AAGTAACTGTTACAGTAGAACTTATGGTTACTTCTAGACATTTCAATTGTAAAATGATGAACCCAAGCTGCCAATCCAGTACTTTGCTTAAATTTGTAAAATCTAGGTACCAAAGAGGAAAACCCATCAGAACAAATTGTTATAGAAAAGGCAAATGAAAGCTACATTATGATGGTCAGAAAGTGAATGAAATTCGCTTTTTTTGCATGTTTATATAACTAAATATGTCTACGTGTTTGTGCATTATAATCTGATGGTGTATGTATTGTCTTTTGCAAGATTTCACCCTCCCCTGCCTATATCATTACTTCAAATGTATCTAAGTTGTAACAAAACTTAGAGCAACATTAGATTTTAACATTTATTCTAACTGAATTTTTGGCCTTTCAATAAAGACAAAATAAATAAGAAAACATATGTATTTTTTCCTCAGTTTTTTCTTTAAATAATTTTGTAATTTTATAGTAAAATTTAATATTAATTAGAATGATTTCTATTTTAGTCTAACCCTAACATTAAAGCATTAATTATTATAACCAAGGTTTCTTGTCAAGTTTTTTGAATTCTCATATACTTGTATTTTGATTGGTCATTGCAGCTTATGTAACAGCATTTCCCCTAGTGAGGGGTATTTGATCGATTTGAACCTTTTAAAATCCCTTTAAAATCCTTTATTCTACATACAACACCATCACTTGATAAGACACCAGAAGTGTTGAAACAAAATGGCTATTTTTGTAGTGATTATATAACATATTTATGTTATAATTTTGGAATTTCCGAGGAGCTGCATTCGCTGGTTCCCAGACTTCATGAGTTCAAGCGCCCTACGAGACTGGCATACCGCTCTCACCCCTTCACTGTCGAAACTCCTAAATGTAGCCATCTCTTCTACTCCAATAGCTTCATGTCTCGCACCTCTCGCCCGTGGAACTCCCTTCCCTATTCCAGTTTCCCTGAGAGCTATAATCTCCAGCTATTCAAATGTAATGTCAATCGACATCTCCAGTTGCCTTGATCTATCCACTACCCTTCTCCTCATCCTTTCTTCTATCACTCCTATCTGATCTTGCTCCAAATTTTCTGTAACCCCTTGCATCCTAGTGGCTTCCTGTCTTGCTTGTGGTGAAACACTTAAAAAAAAAAAACATATATATATACGCACACGTATGCACACAGAGGAATCCCTTGATTAATGCATTTTCGATTAGTGTGCTGAAATTTTTTTATACCAAAATTTTTATACTTACCAATAAATTAAAAATTTTCTAAAATTTCAAAATGGGTAACTATTTTGTTTGTCAATTTTGTTTACATTTAATTAATACGTTTTCAATAAGTGCGTATTCTTTAATGCACACATTAGCTGCACTAATCGAGAGATTCCTGTATATAATTGTTCGTATATACATTAATGCACTTGTACCTATGGTGAGCCTCTATTCTTCAGTATTCCTAAATTGTATTAATTGTTACATTTAATGATTCTGTTAACACTCAATAATGACAAAATTTTATATTTTGACTTAAGTGGAATATACTTTCTGCAACAGCATTTTCCCATGGACTCTGGAAAATTTCAAACAGACAAGAACAACAAGGTAGAAGATATATATTTTTCACAATAAATATTGTCTTTTAGGAAGCATTTTAAAATCAACAATAATGATTTTTTTTTTTCTTTTTCAAGATTATATCATTTGGTAATCACCTAGTTAAAAACTGCTGATATTCTTTTTTTTTCTCTCTATTATCAAAATACACAAATTACTTACTATCTCCAAACTGTTAAGATGTGGAATTTTATAAGGTTCTACCAATAATATATAGTTATATCAAGTTTCTGAATGAAAAAATTAAAATATTAAAAAACAAGAAAGTAAATTCTTTTTGACCAATTCATTTTCCACAGTTTATCAACCATTTGCAGGTTATTTTAATCCAGAAAATATTTTCAGATTGTAATAATTTCTTTTGGCAGTGTGTGTGTGTGTGGGGGGGGTAGATAATGGTTTAGTGATACAAGTTTTACTAATTAACCCATAGCTAAGGTGAAGTGGTAGATTCATACCTTTCTGAAGAGTATTTGCGCTTAAGTGAATAAACCAAACACAACAGGAATAATATAATTTTATAATAAGTATAACTCGATATGAGTTGTCCCCCTTTCATTCTCGAAACAGCGATGCCTCTTAATTGTGTTTTCAAATTGATTTTGTGCAAAAACAATTGTTTTTCCAATTTTTGGCACTGTCAGAACCACCGCAAGGTAATTTTACGTAGTCCTCTGAAGTTTTGTTGAAATCGGTTGAAAAATGTAGGAAATCTGATCCAATATATAAACAAACAGACACACAATCTGGGTTTTATAAGTATGATTCAGATGACACAGTGCTGATAGCAGACACAGAAAGGAAACTACAGGAACTCCTGCAGAAGGTAGTAAAGGAAAGTGAAAAAAAAAAAAAAGACTAAACGTTAATTGTAAGAAGATAGAATGTATGGTTGTTAGCATAAAGAACAACTCAAAAACAAACATGTACAAAAATTTAGATATCTAGTAAATGTTTTAACAGAAAATAGAAAATGTGACAGCAAAGTAAGGTGCTTGATCACTTTGATGTTGATTAACGCTTCAAAGACTTTGCTGAAGAGTGGTAGGAGACTGATAGGATGGTAGTTAGATGGGTCAGAAAGGTCTCCAGAGTTCTCAAAGACAGAGACAATAGATGAGGACTTCCAACAGGCTGGAAAGCAAGAGTCGTTAAGGTAGTAGTTATATAGTTTGGAGAGAACAAGAGCACATTTCTTCAGGACAACGGCTGGTATCCTGTCCCGCCACTAGCCTTATGGGAAGTCTAATTTAGAGATGATGGGGTTATGTGCATCTCGATATAGAGCCTTGGACAATTATTTGATTTTTTTGCAAGAATTTGTAAATTAATGTGTTTCACCAGAAAAAGCGCAAAATAAATAACATTTCGGCCGCTGATGTAAACAAAACAAGATTTTTTTATTTAGACTATTGATCAACACCTCATAAAATCACCCATCCGTGTACTAAAAAAATGCTTTACCTGCAATATTTTAAAACTGAAAGTAAGCAATATTTGTTTTATTTTCACATTAATTAAACTTTAAATCAGTTAATCTTCCTCAAATAAAGTTTCAGAAAAGTATTTTATTTTTGAAAGATTTTTTAATAAAGAGAATTGTGTTGATAGATTTATTGACAATATGGCCACTTTTTTAACGATTTAAAAAAAATAAAATAAAATAAAAATAATAATTGAAATTCCAATCAATAAATTCCGTTTGAAATACAGCAAAGTATCTTTGTAATTTGGAAATTTAATTAGCTTGAAATTAAAACTAAAATAAAAAAAGCTTCAAGAAAGATTTTTCATTTTTAAAATAAACCTTGTCCTTCTTATCGATTTTTTTTTTTAGTTCTGTTTTAGTTTATAATTGTAAGCTTTTTTCGTATTTAGGACAAAAAGGAGCATTCTGCTGATTGAAAAGATTTTTGTGTTCAAAAAGTTCAACTAATGAATGACGTGGCGATTGGATGTTTACTTTTTTTTTTTTTAGCAAAAATGCTTTAAAATTGAAAAGTTTTTATCGTTATGTTATAAAGCAAGCAACTGTACAATTGATTTTTTTTTCTTTTTGTCCTTTAGCTGATTTGAGTCTGGCAATTTATTTATTTATTTTTTTACAGAGGTAAGTTATTGAAAGAATTAACTTTAAAAATGAAACAAGTCTTTAAAAAAAAAAAAAAAATCAATACAAATTTCATTTAGTTCAGAGTTAGTTCTCATTCAACAGACAAAAAAAAAACTTTTTTTTTTTTTAACTCCATCGACTAAAAAAGCTAAAATAAAATAAAAAAAAAATCTTTTGCTTTGATCGTGACACTACTAAAAACTCATGAAAATAAAACAAATAAAAAAGGATCGTTTTGTTTTGTTTTTTTGAGAAATATTTTTTGTACATTAGCATGGTTCTTTAAAAAAAAAAAAAAAAAAACCTTGCTTCGGCCCCAGCACTTATCAGAACCGAAAAATATGGATTTTTGTTATTGATTTAAGGCAAGGGGGTCCTATTTATAATATCCATACAGTTACAAATCGTTCCCCGACTTGTACAGAGTTATTGATCTTAATTTAACTGTTTTGCACCCGAAAACAAACAAAAAAGTTTGTTTTTGACGGTACAAAAAGTTAAAAAACAAAACAAAAAATAAAAAAAACGAACGAACGAACGGATACTTATGACATCAATTATGCATCGATTTCTTTATTGTTATTTTTATGAAACTTACTTAATGTTTGTACATGTGCTTCATAAAAGTCCCATATAGAAAAAAATGAAAAAAAAGTTAAAAAGGTTTAAAGAAATTCAGAAAATGTAATTAAGTAGTCTTAATTCCAGTTAAATACCACTTTTTTTTATATATTTTATTTTAAAAAAAAAAAAAAAAAGGGTCATTTCAAAATTTAACAGTTTTTAAAATTAAAAAAATTTTTTTTTTTTAAGTTTCGTTTAAATTCGCGAATTTATGTAAAGAGTCGATATGTCGTAGGAATCTTTTCTAAAATGGTAAAGAATAAAGATCATTTACGACAAAAAACATTTTCAAAACACAACATTTAAAAAAATAGTATTCAGTTGAATGGTGTAGTAAAAATTTATAAAACTAAGTAGGAATTATAAAAGTTTTTTTAAAACTTACATTTAAAGTTTAAATAACTGATGTTTTCATTTCTGAACGCATTTTACAAACAAGTCCAATTCGATAATTCTCAATTTTTAACTTTTAGTTTAACTGTCTTTTGAGAAATTTTGTTTTCGTTTAAAAAGAGAAAGTAACATAAAAAATGAAACTAAAATGATAAAATCAAGGGCGAGGAATTTAAAAAACAAACAAACAGATAAAAACAAGAACCCCTTTGCTCAATTGCATGCAAAAATATACTAGTAGTTAATAATAAAACCGTTTCCATCATTCAACAAAAGTAAACAGTTTCAATACAAGAATCACAAAAAGAAAATTACCGCGAATGAAGCTGATCCATGTTTTCAGAAGAAAGGGGAGATAAGCAAGCAAAAAACTTTTTTTTAATACGGCATTTTGAATGGTTCGCTCAAAATATTTCGATAATTATCAATCGGTGAAATGAGATCATAAGTTTTAGTTAGTTCCCACCGAAAAGCCTAACGCTAATAACTTTAAAGTGCAGTATGCCGAAAAAGAAAAAATATTTTCTCTCTGACAAGAAACTCAATTATTTGTAGTAGTAAGTTGGGCTCAAATTTTAAAAAACGATTGAAGGAAAATCCAAACGTTTGGTTTTAAAATTTTTTCCTCGAACGGTCAAGTCTTGTATTTTATATATTTTTAGTTATTTCCCAGATCACAACATTCAGGTTGTTAGTTTTTATAAAAATTGTTTTAAATAAAAATGATATTGTTATAAGAAAAATAATTAAACTATGAAAATTGAAAATAGGCAAAAATTAATGGTAAATTTTCATTTTAACACCCGAGCATCATTTACTGCTGAACTATTTTCTTTCAGAAATTAGTACGCGTTTCCGTAAAGCGATTTTTTTGTACTTAATTTAAGATTAAAGTTAACTTTCAAATATATGTAAACATCGACAAATAAAAGAATAACAAAAGAAAAAAAACACCATACCCTAATTTGAAAGTTAACTTTATTCTTTAAAAAGAAAAAAGAATAACCAAAAAAAAAAAAACACCTAACCCTAATTTGAAAGTTAACTTTCTTCTTTAAAAAATAAAAAAAGAATAACCAAAAAAAAAAAACACCTAACTCTAATTTGAAAGTTAACTACAAGGAATTACTGTGAAGGGAGTAAATAGGCCCAAATTGTATATGTCCACCGACATAATTCAGCACTGAATTACATATCAATAAGCCGCTAATGGTCGACGAAAGACCAGGAAAAAGTCCGATTTTTTTTGGGGGGGGGTCGTTAACATCCAAAAAGGTAGGTTTCTTTAATATCTAATTGTTGATTTGAGTTCAGCATATACATTTGCACGGAAATAAGACTATTTGGGAAAAATTTGAAGGGATATTAGCGCTCGGGTATTAAAATGAAAATTTACCCTTTTATCTCGCTGGCATGAACGACAAAAAACAAAGCATAAGAGTAAGACTCTTACTCCGGTATAAAATTTGAAAGAAATTTACATGTAAAATAGATGACATAAAAAATAATAATATTGTGTCGGACTTCACCACATTAATTTAACTTTGATAAGAAAACAGAACTCATGCAAGAAGAATAACCACAAAACATTGTTGCACATAAAATATATGTATATTAACAAGATGTACAATATCAAACAACGATGTGAAAGAAAACATGCATTTAAGAAAGGTTGAATTAATCAAGAGTTGCCTCCCTTTGAATGCAATTTAAGAGTTCAATGAGAGATAATTATTTGGTTTAAAGTTCACTGGATAAGTGTTCATGGGTGTTTCATGATATGATTGTTCTTGTGATATTACTGTTGAAAAGTATTGTTGTGTCAAAAGAAGTTTTTAGTGAAGGTGTACAAATTATCATCAGAATGTGGGTGTGCATATGAGTTGGCGCATGGTTCCAACTGTTGTGGATTTGTTTAGCCGTTGAGGTCTTACTAATTGAGATGAGAAAAATCTTGACTTAAATAAGCGACTATAGGCTCTGATTCGTTACGCGGGAAAAATTATTCTTCACGTGTAAACGACCTGATTGGTTGGCATCAATCAATCAGCAAGCTAGCTTTGGGGAGACTTAAAGAAGCTTCTGTGAGCCACTTCTCCCGAAAGTGCACAAATTTGACAACTTAAAAATAAAGTGATTCCAAAATTGTTGCATTACTGTGATTTGTAAATTGCCTGTAGAAAATGTATTAGTGATTTATTAGCCAATGATCGTTTGGCATTGTACATGTGATTTTGTGTTTGTATGTATATGTTCATGCGTAAATAGGTTTGCACAATATCACAGAATACTAATACATAATTTACAAAACAAACTTACACAAAATTTTCGTTTGTGCACCACGATATTAGGCAAGATAACAAGTGCTAATTACAATACTGTTGAGTGGGGTAAATATCGCGTCATCCTCAACCGTTAATGAGAGTTAATATCATGTCAATTGCACTACCAAATAATGGGTGAGCTATGAAAGAAGGGAATATTCTCCCGTTTGCATTTGCCCCATTATGGACATTATTATATCCATGATATAATAACACCTTAGCTGAAAAAAAGAAATAGCAAACATGTTTTGTTCAAAAAGAGAGTTTTGTAACGCTAAGGCATACAGAAAATTATATACACCTATCTACATTTGTCTTACCTGGAGAAACTATAACACATGTCTATACAAGCAGTGCAAAAAGGGGACGAAAAGATTCCCAACAGGAATTGGAGCTACCAGAGATTCTTCTATGTTTCTGGAGAAGCCATATTTAGGATTCCAGATTCGAACAAACCGGATTTAACTGCTATGTCACTAGCGATGACATATTCTGCCAACAGGAAAACAGTGAGATGTGGATGTTTCCCTAATTGGAGATTACGAGCCAGAGATAGTTTTGATATCTGGCGAAGATATATTTTCCCAGGAAAACAGCACCATGGGATTGTAAGCTGCACCTCGTGATACCTGGTCGTGGAATGCAGATTTAGCTTCAATTCAGGTCGAGGGGCTCGGCCAAAAAAAAAGCAACTGTCTGGTTTGACTCCTTGAAGCTGACTGACCGGCCACTTTTGGCACTTTATGAAGTGACGTCACAAATCAGCTGTCATGTGACCCATGTCACTTCATAGCAACCAAAGGCAGATAATCGCCTTTTGTATCCCCACAGATTCATAAAAACAATTAGAATTATTATCAACAAAATGTACTTACTTCGATACATTTGACTGAAGAGAAATTGTTGAGAAGAATGGCAAATTCACAGGCATCACTGGGTTTCTAGTTCATTTAGATTAGTGGTTCCCAACCTTTTTTTGGCCATGTCCACCTAAACAACTCTAAAATCCTGATGCCTCTGCCCCCGTGAGATATAATTCTTTTATTCAAAAAGCGAACTCCTATTCACGTGGAGGAAGCCTAAAGAGCCATTAACTTAACGTTTCTTAAGAGCAATAATAAGGCAATAGTATTATCATTTAATTTTATAATTTTACAATATTTCTAAAAATATTGCATTATTAATATAAACATATATTATCTATAGTACATACGTAATTGCACATGTACATACATACACACAAATACTGTATATGCACTGTATGTATTAACTCGCACACACACACTCGTATTTACAAAAGCTCACAAGAAAAAAATCCCTGCTATTAACTCATTCTCAAATTGCCTCCTTTAAAAATCAAATTACTCCTCCCGGGGGGTGCGCGTCATTTTAGGAACCACGGGTTTAGACAAAAGTTCAATTTTACAAACTGAGATGAAATAAATCCTGTATTTTCTCCTTACTGCTTTCTTTTCCTTTTCTTTCTTTCTGCTTCCTCCCGTTCTTTTTCATTTGTTACTTGCTTTTCTCTTCTTTCATTTCATCATCGGCGTTGGCGTTTTCGTGGTCGGTGTCGGTGTTTTCGCCATCTTTGGAAATCTCAAAACTTTTCTTCTTTCTGACTCCCAGTAGTCAAACGGCAACTTTCTTATGAATGCCAAGTCCCATCTACTTTCTGTCCCCCCACCTAGCAGCTGCCAGTGACTTTCTGCCTCCCAGCAAACGTCTTCCTTGTGAAAGCCAAATCCATTCTGCCTGTCAAACAAGCCAGACTTCTTAAATAGCCACAAATCAGCTCCCAGTTGAATCAGAAATTTGATACTACTGGTTTGTAACTTACTTTCCCCATTGGTTAAAAACCACAGATATATCTCTTTAAACCGCTCATGTTTGCAAACTTTATTTAGATGGGGTTTGAAACCATAAAACTTGAGCCTCTTTTTTTTAATTTTGAAAACCAAATTTTATCTTTTTATAAACATCAACATTCATTTTGGTGGTATTTTTACATCATCAATTTTTATCCAAGCCATTAAATAACCGTCTGGATTCATTATAGCAGTTTTTCATTTAAAGAATACGTGTTAGTAAATTTCTCCTATTAATAAATGTTTTTAAACACTCACCTCAAAAGGAAGTGTAATAAAAAAAAAACCCACCTGAATAAAGTTTACAAAGAGGCGTGATTTGTGGTTTTTCTGGTTTACCTTCCGTCGCAGCCAGCAGGCTCCATTTCTTCTGCAACCTAACCACCTCCCCTCGTTTCTAACCACCTCCCCTCGTCTCTAACCACTACCTCTCATCTCTGACCACCTCCCCTCATCTCTAACCATCTCCTCTCGTCTCTAACCATTTTCATGTTTTAACAAATCTTTGGAAGTACTTACTTTTGGGAATATAAAAAAAATGTTTTATATCCTAACCTAATTGACCCATGTTCTTAAATACCACTCGTGAGTGGCACAACAGACCTCGACTTTAAATTTACAATAGCGAAAGTCACCCTTTTCATTGGACAATAAATACGAGGGTAATATATTTTTTCTGAATTTGAAAAATGAATCTCCAACAGTCTCCCAAAAGTAAGTGTATAAGACAGACATTTATTTACTTACATTTTTTCATTATTTATCATTTTTAATTATATTATACTACAAACTAGTAAACAATTTTTATATTCTATTTTTATATTCTATATGTGTTTTTCATCTTTCAGCTCGGTGAGTGCATCTTTTTAATGTGTGTTTTTAAACTTTTTTTAAACTTTTGTTGTACCATCTTGTTATATTCCGTTGCAATTAGATCTATTTCTGATTCATTCTGCATGGTGGCCAGATGTGAACGCCACGAAGGCAGAGAACGCTGCTGTGACCTTCACCGCCACTACTCAGAATAACCGCACATCTCAACGACCGTTACCACTCCCAGGCTTGACTAACCACCTTGACTATCCATCTCCGCGTTGATAATATCTCGACCTCGTCACCTCATGAAACACCATCCACGAGCAGCCGACTATCCAGTTTTGACTCCACCCAGCTACAAGTCTTCATCGTTGACGACGCTGTCACCTTGGCAGTACCGACAGGATAATATCTCAACTTCAACACTGCCCAGCTACAAGCCTTCATCATTGACGATGCTGTCACCAATCCGACAACATGTCGTCGCCTGGGCAACCCACTACCGTCACCTCAGCCTACTCAATTTGTTTACATGGCATTCCCTTCACAGTCGCTACCGCAGCCCCGTTCAACAGAACAAGCCTACCATTCACGCCAATCCAACACCACCTCGTCGCCTGAGTAACCCACCGCCATCAATTCAGCCTATATGACTCATTTACACGGCATTCCTTTCGTAGTCACCACCGCAGCCCAATTCAATAGAACAGGTCTACCAACCATGCCAACCTGAGAACACCACGTCACCTGGGCAACCCACCACTGTCACCTCGGCCCACCTGACCCGTTTACAAGGCATTCCTTTTGGAGTCAGTACCGTGGCCCTGTTCCATAGAATCGGCCTACCAATCAACGAAAACAGCCTATCACCGTGACCTCAATTAACCAACATGCACTGACCATATCCTGTGACCTCACACCAAATCCACATAACAATTAGGTCAAGTCCTGGCGTTACCCTTATACCCGACCGCCATCCTGATGACTGGCCACTGAAACGGACATTCCACCCATCCTTTAACGTCTCTATATGACATCCCAAAAATAAATCCAATCCTCGTTATTTCTTTCTCGTGTTTGGTTGTTGGGGCTAATTTGTATAAGATAGTGACAGCAATTACTAATTATTCCAGGTGCTGTCCATAATAAAGCAATCTTAACACAACATACAACGCAATGCAAGTAAATTTAAAATGAAAAAAAAAGATAAAGATTTGCTTATCAACAAATAACAATTTATTTGGATATTTTGTACATTGCGTGGTGAATATAATAAGGTCCTGGAAAAGAAGGGTAAATTCATATATACGCATTTAAAAGGGAAATGGTAACATACACACATTTAGTTGTGTTTAACAAAATCTTTTAAAAGGAGAAAGTTACACCCGTTTAGGTGTGTTTAAATAAACCTCTGAAAATTGAAAGGTAAAATGACACACATTGAGGTGTGTTTAATAAACCCCCTTGTAAGTGGAAAAGTTCATTGACAAGACACACATTGAGGTGGGTTTAATAAAACCTCTTGAAAGGGAAGAAAGATCATACCTTTTATTTCATTGTAGAATTTACATCAGAGAAGTGTGAAATGCTTCAGTAGATTAGTAAATTGGTTGAGTTGACTATGTGTAATCCTTTCACCAACTACTCTTGTTTGGTTTATGGTCGGTATTTATAGCTTCTTTTAATTAGATGGTGGCTCACAAAAAAGACCCTTTGAAAATGCAGGGGAAACACTGTCAGTTGTTAATTAATAATTTATATTATATTTTGGATGTTGTCAATGCTACCACAAGTGCCACTCGAAGCCTACGCTTAAATAACTGATTGTGGTCATTCAACTCTTGACTCTTGAGATGGAAACTTCTGATCAACCTGACAAGCCTATATATATTTTGAACTGGTGATATATTTATATATATACTTTATATTGTAAACATGTTGCTTAAAGTTCATATTTATAGTTTATAATTATACTTTATGTAAAAAGATGGGAAAAGATTCTATGATTCACCGCTTGTTGACTAAAAATTGAGAGAAAGTGTTGCTGTGTGTTCAAAATGTAAAATACACAAGGTCTTAACTATCATGAATTAAAAGTTTGCATTTAGAAAGTTCTTACTGAAAAGGAAATGAACATAAATAGTCTTTCAGTGAGGAAGAGAGAAAGTGGAGTTGAGAGACATGATCAAATGGAGTCTGCTGTTGATTTGGTGAGAAAGATAGGATAACAAGGTTAACTCATGTCTTTTTACTGCTGTAGGTCTTTCTGCTCAGTTGAATGGATGTCTGGTTTATATGACTTCGTGTAGGCTCCAGAAGCTTATGTTTATTTATTGGCAGGAGCTGATTTTATTGTCTATTCTTTATATGTTTGAAACCAGAAATGCTGTGCAGAGCCCTTGCATGGTACATTTATTTTTGTCATTTGATCTTTTGATTTGAAACAGTTAACTTCCACTTACTCTACAGCATCAGTTTAAACTGACACCATAAGGATATGGTCAAGTACTTTAATATATTTTATTTGTAACGTCATTCATACTTATTATCTTAATGAATTTGTAATGTAGTAGATTAATACCATTTATTGTCAAAGGTTTTCTAACATTATAAATTTTTATGCTAAATTCCATTTCTATCCTGTTTTGACTAATAATTTTAGCCTTTTGGTTTTGTGAGTAATTTAAAATCATCCATAATTTTATAATCAAAAGTGTTAATAATGTATAACTAAAAGTTATAATTTCTTTAAATCAGACAACAAAAATTACTCATTAAACTGTGTAATACTTTTGATATATTATTAAATATATATCAGAAGTCGATGACTGAAGAAACTGTGTTATTAAATGGCCTCAACATACTTCAGAATGACAACCTTCATTACTGAAGGTGTTTCAAGCATCCAAAAATTAGTATAGAAGATAATATGTGTAAGTATTTACACTATTTACATTTGGACTATTGTCTTCATTCATCACAACGTTTTGGATGTTGTGCTCTCCGGCCTTCATCAGATGTATATTGATCTACAGAGAATTTATTTAATCCAATGGGGTAGAATGTTCTTATTCCACTGCCCATGTCTATGTATAATACTGATAGGCTTACAATAATTTAATTTTAATTTAACAAGGAGCATTTTTCAAGTTGTATATTTTTTTTGACAAAGTTTATATTTGAAGTATTGGAAGTGATAAATATTTGTTAGCAGTTGAGAAATAAATGAAAGGCTTTCAAAATTCACTTCAACCAATCAGATTCCTTGGTACAGTCTGGGAGTAGATATCATGCCTTTTGGTTGCAGGCATTACGTGATGCTCATTGGTTGCAGTTCTGAATGTTTTTGCAATTTGGTAATCATTATTTTGGAAGAATTCTTCAAATGTCATCCACCAATGTGTGTATATTTTTTAAAGTGGCCCACTTACTGTGTTGCTTTCTTGTGATGACAGTGCATTCTACAGTAATATTTAAAAACTTTGTGTGAATGAGTAGGGCATTTTAACAGCAGAGGTTTTGTCTAAAGTCATTATCTGTATTTTTGGCATGTATGTAGTCCATTAAAAAATACAATAGAGAAAAAGGTAATTTAGGAGTATGAAAAGAAATTGATTCAAGGAAGCAGTGTTGATGCAAGTATGTGAACACTAAGAAAGCAAAACCAAAAATGAAAAAGATGCTATCTGTATGGAAACTTCAAGCATCATATCCATCCCACAAAACAAATCCTACCAAAAGAAATATAAAACATAGTATATCATGAATGTTGCTGCCAAAGAAAAAAGATAAGCTCTGGAGCCACTAGATTTGATTTTAATAAAGCTGCTCACAAATGACTGACACAGATTTGTAGCAAACAGCAAGCTTCACTAATCCACTCCAGGCCTCTTTTGATGTAACCACCCTGATCTCAGTCAACTGACACAACAAATACATTAACTCCAGGCTTTACTAACCCTCTCTTTCAAATCACCATACATAGAGACATTCTGCTTGTATTTGCTGTATCAGCAGTATAAAAGAATTTTATACAATTCTCATTACTTTTCCTTTTACCTCACTGGCAGTACTATTATTTTGTTTGTTTTTCTGTGTTACCATATGCGTGCTTATAGCATGATCCACAATGTTCAGCTGAAAGACATTGATACAGTACCATCATTGGGACCTGAGAACAAATGACATGTATATGGTAGGAGATGCACTTCAAAATTCTTATACATCAGCATTTGAATTTGAGAGAGTTACTGGAAATATTGACCAGCAATTGATTGAAGTTGGCAGAGCTCCATATCATTTCAAGGTCATACAACCTTTGTCAAGTATGTCAGAGGACATTGATGTATGTGAGCGATTGTGGAAGAGGACACCCTGCTGGATTTGACAGCATTTTGAAAAGCCCCAGAGGTGAATGATGCAGTTGGTGAGTATGGTCTTGAAGAAATGGAAAAAGCACTCATGTCACAATCTCTGCTAAATAGGAAAAGCTGCCATCATATTATTGCTGTCACTCGGATATCAGGGGACATGTTGTTAGAGATGCTGCACTTCCTAGCAAGATTAACTTGTTTTTTATGTCTTATCAACCTTTTGCAGCTTATTTAAAGCCAGAAAATATTTTTACATTGTAAGAATGTTTTGGAGATAATAATGATTTACTGATATAAGTCCTACTAATTAACTATTAACTCAGACAGAAAAGGTGGAATCATACCTTTCTCAAAGGTATTTCCATGTAAAAGGATATAACAAATCCAACTGGAATTGGAATTTGGCTCTCCAATTTTCAATTCCAAGCCATTATCAATTATGCCACCCACACATCCATCTTTACAGCACCTGGTATTCCCAAGCAGTCAACCATCTAGCTATTGACCAAACTTGTATCTGCCAAGAGAATAAAGATAATGCACCACTTAGTGGTAACTTTGAGATAGCTGATCTCAGCATATCTCCTTCTATGTGCTGTGTCCCTTCAGAACATGGACGATTATGGCCCTCCACAACTTCCTATCCTTTGCAAGTTTTGTCTTTTCATTATCACTCCTAGTTCCTGTTCTCCCATTCATTTGTACAAGCTTATTGTTTCCTTCTATCTCTCTTGCGTCTATGAGTGTCAAATTCTTCAAGCACTCTTTGTTCATTGTCTCCTTGAAATTTCAATTTTCTTTCTGATTCTAAATATAAGCATACTTTTTGTTTTCATTTTCCTTTAAACTTCCTTATTATTCACATGTTCAGTTCATGGTATTCTCAGCATCCTTCTGAAGAACCAGATTTCTATTGTCGCATGTTTCTTTTTCTTGTGTTCGGAGATTGTCCAGTATTCGCTGCTATATAGGATGACTGACATTATATAGCTGTGTGATGATAGCCTAAGGATAGAATCTCTGACTGATACCAAATTGGTTGGGTTTCAATCCTGACTTGAAGCAATCAGACATTTAGCCACATTGAAGAGATGTGATACACTGAAACAATCTGTCTGTGGATGACAATATATATATATATATATATATATATATATATATATATATATATATATATATATACACACAAATACTGTGAGAGAGAAAGAGAGTGTAAACCTATATTTTGTGGCATGGTGGAGTAATGGATAGTGGCTAGGACTGAGGAATCAGAGAGCTGCATTTGAATTTCAGTCAAATACATTCACTTACATGCTAATACCCTTGGGAAAGGTATGCATCCTCTTCTTCCTCCAGTTATGGTTAAATAGTAGGACAGACCTGGTTCTATAGCCTTGGATGGCAACTGGTCTACTGCAGAAAGAAATGGCAACCTACTGCAGGAAAAAAAATCTGCCTCATCAGTCATGTATCAAAAGATACCTGATTGCCTAAACGTTTATCACACATGGCACATAACTGAACTGATATTACATAGCAGTTGAGCACTTCATTTAATGTGAGGAAAACAGCCATGAAGTGTCTTTAGCATTTCTTTTCTCAGTGGGTATTTCAGCTGAATAATTTATCAGAGTTGAAAAGAAGTTTAGTTGAATTATTAAACTTTTGCATTAAACTTTTGTACATCATTGTTTAGTAGAAGTTTTAACTAAACCATTTATCAGTGTTAAACTTCAGTGAGTTTTCAGGCAGTGGAAACTTTGGTAGGATAACTAAGCTAAAATATATTTTTCTGCTTTTTTGCTGACTGTGAGTTTTGTTTGCATTTTTTTTCTCTTTTTTAACTGAACAGATCGACATAAATAATCTGGAAAGCAGCATGTTATTTTGATGATTATGCATAAAAAGGTCAATAAATTCATGATAGAACATTTTTTTTCCTTGCTTCAAACTGCAAAAATATTCTTCAAACAGTACTCTCTCTAAGAGAGAATGATTTGTTGAATTGAATTTTAAAGACCAGTGATAACATTCCTCTTCATTGAACAAGTGATTATAATATGGTTTGCATCATCTAATAATACCTATTTACTTGTTAATAATTATTATTTACTTGTTAGTTTATCTATACGAAATTGATATTTTGTCTTTATTGTTATTAAACTTTGAGTCTTTAAATATATTTTTGTATTTTTTCTTGATTTCCATCTGGTGGAAATGACTGCAAAAAATATGCCCTTTTCAAATTTATTAACAAATCCTACAGATGCATGCTGGGATTTCCTCTTAGTCAATAAAAATGTATAATAGTATTTAAAAAAAAATAATGTTCACCCTGTATGCAGCCTTGCATTATTATGGAGGAGAATAACATTTTTCTTGACAAGTGCAGGGTACTTTTTGACCAAACATTTGTGGACATGTTGCAGCTGCTGGATGTATAAATATGCATTTAATCTCTGTCTATATCTATGAGATGAGGTATTATGATTACTTCCATTATATTCACAATATTTTGGCTGTTGTATGTTCTGTCCTTTGTTAGGTGATTGGAATTTTGAACTGAACCCTTTATTTCATGCACCAGAGTAGATTGTTCTAGTTCCGCATGCCACGCCTCTTCCGGATGTCTCAGTTATTTCCATTTAACTCAACTCTCCAAGTTTTGGTTCACAACTGCTGTAGCCTGGTATTGAACTCACAACACTTTGGGTCTAGTCACTGGATCTAACCAACACCTTTATCCACTAGGCCATACGGTGAACTAAAATTTGGAGAGTTGAGTTAAATGAAATAACTGAGACATCCAGAAGAGGCATGGCCCATGGAACTAGAATAAACTACCCCGGTGGACGAAATAAAGGGTTCAGTTTAAAATTCCAATCACCTGAAGAAGGCCTGGAGTGTACAATAGCTGAAACATTGTGAATATGGTAATGAAGATGAGGATAACAGTCCGAATAATGTAAATAATTTATATTATTTACATTATTCGGACTGTTATTTAATTTCATTGCATTTTAAGAACTCCAAATGAACAACATCCCAATTACCTTACCATATATGCACAACCTTTGTTCATACATCTCAGTTTTTGTGGTCAGTTGTGGAGATTTATCCTTGCCAGTCAACTGTTTATTGCACTGAACATTGTTGTATATAATCCCCTTTTCATCACATATGATGATATATTTAAAGAATGGGATCATATTCATCATTAAAGTCAGTTCCTCAAAGTGGAAATTACTTATGACATGTTTCTGTTATGAGTATATTGTTTCTCCATATGTATTAAAAAATTTACAGTGCCATTTATAATAAATGTGTTTTTGAAATAACACCAGTTTGATAAAATACTTGTATCTTCATTGGCCAGTGATCATCATTTCATACAACTTGGACATGTTAACTTTCTATTGTTGAAATCTTGTCTCATTAAATAATTTAGACAAGTTTTATCTACTTATTTTTAATAGGATCCTCTCATAATTACAGACAAGTTTCTTAGTATCCTTATTAAAGGAAGAAAGAAAATTACCATGTTGATGCATATCCATTTTATTCAGAGTACTTTTGACACTAAAACAATGTCATCATTTTTTCATGTTTTCTTTCTTCCTTTAATAAAGATACTAAGGAACTTGTCTGTAATTATCAGATTATCCTATTAAAAATAAGTAGACAAAACTTGTGTAAATTATTTAATGAAACATATATATATTGTGTATATTTTGGCAGTATCCTTTCATTAAGAAATGAAAAGATACTGCCAAAATATACACAATATATATATATTACACACACACATACACACACAAAATATAATTTGTTTACTTGTTTTGCTTTCATTCACTCATATTTAAAAGTGAATATTTCTAGTCAAAATGGGTGCATGGTCAGAAATTTAGTATTCAAACCATGAGACCAGGGTCAGTATCTCAACATGGTTGATTTCTCAAAAAGGTGATTTTTTGATGATGTCCTCCTGGGGAAACAATCCGAGCATTCAGTACCATTGGGAAGTGCCTGAAAACAATACCACTTGTTGATCCAAGCTCTGTAAATGAAACTGTTTGGAAGCCATAAATGGTTGTACTAGCAAAGAAGTGCAAGTCATTGGGACTGAGAGTTTGTGTGTACTGGATTTGTTCAACTACTACTCCCATCATATTATGTGCTCTCCCCCAGAAACTTTAACTAAGGTCTGCTCAGCATAATGGCTTTATAAACCAAAAAATAGATGCATGATCAGAATGCTAGCATTCTGACCATGAGATCAAATTTCAAATCTTAACATGGTTGATTTTTCAAAGGGGTGAATTTTTGATATTTTCATCTGGAGGAGACAATTCCAGCATTTGGCACTATCAAAAAGTGTCTGCAAAGATTATCACAAGATAATCCAAACTTTGTAAACAAAACTGGGTGGATGAAACTGTTTGGATCTGTCCATGGCTGTGCTAGCATGTTCACAAGTCATTATGACCAAAGGTTTGAGCATACTGTCTTTGTTCAACCTCTGATCACACCAATTTATGTACTGTCTCTCAGGAAATGTAAGTAAAGTTCACTCAGAATAGTTGCTATATAAATGACACAGTTATGTGAGCAGTGAAGACGAACAAATATGTCTGACCAGTCACATGCAACAAGGATTAGTTGGCCCCCTATTAGACTCCATAATCTCTCAAGATTGAGGGATGCCTACTTGACTATATAATCAAATAACACTGTTGAATATCTTGTGAGAGACTTTAGTCCAATGTTGGAACCACTTGGCTAGCATAAAGTAAAGCAAGTAAAAATGTCCCTTCTAACTTTTTGCTTCTCTGCCACCTGCAATTTTCAAATATTTAAATGCAATGCCAATCATCATCATCTGTCTTCATGAATCCTGTTCTTTTAATGTCCTTTCTCCACACTTATATCTAAAAATTTTTCATTGTCTCTCACTCCTAGTAACCCTGTGCATCCTTGTGGCATTATTGCCTTGCTTGGGATGAAATTATTAAAAAAATCAAATGTATAATGGCGAACAGTATGTCTCATGTTTTTCACAATGATGTTAACGCTGTACAAAGTCCAGGAGCCACTCAAGGTAGAGGGTTACAAAGTAAGAGGCACCACCCCAAGCAAGGTGATAATGATGTAAGGGGCCAATGGAAGTGAGAAAGAAGGAAAAAAATTTAGAGGGAACAGTCCTAAACAGGAAACAAGGGATAAACCTCTACTCCTGTTCAAAAGACTGTGTGAACTGGTTTCTATGTAACTAAAACTCCTTGGCAATCATACTGTGAAAAAAAAGAAACAATAGTGGAAGAAAGAAACAAACAATAGTAAAGTACTAAGTTACACATTTACTCAAAAGTAACAAAGCCATAAATATAACATGTAAATGCTGCACGTTTATTCAAGGTAAAACAAATAAACAAACAGAATTTTCCTGCAAAATGTGAACATTATTATTTTAAACAGAATTTTTTTTAATCAAAATGAAACACAAGAAAAAATTGGAAAATAAAATGCTAAATCCTGTTTTTTCTTTTTTATTTTTACCCAGAAAATGTTTTCCTTTTTTTTTTTCCTTTTGTATTTTAATAAATACATTTAAACAAAATGTTAGACAGAAGTGTCAGAAAAAGAAAGAGAGAGAGGAAGGAGAGAGAGAGAGAGATGAACACACAAACAAATAGATTTCCATATTTCTAAAGGGTGGATCACCTGCTGTCATTTTTTTTTTTTTTTTTGTAATTTTAAAAAAAGGAACCTGTGAGATCTCAAGATGAAGATGTTTGAGGGTAATAAATAAATAAATAAATAAATAAAACTAAAACCACAATTAAAAAGCAATTACAAAATCTTTGCTTTTTGGTGTTATATTTAAAAAAATTTAATCTCTCAATTTCCAAGAGAAAAAAAATTTATAAAAAAACTCCAAAAACAAGTGAGAATGTACAAAATCCAAATAAAAGGCTAAGTGAATTGATACTATCTTTAACCATTTCTTTCACTATAGTTAAATAATTGCTAAATAATTGTGGCATATATAGTGTCCTACATATAAGGTTTTAAATTTATAAATAGAGTCTGAAGTCAACCATTTGGACTGAAAATCACAAAAAGTTCGAAGTGATTGACTGGTGGAATGTGTAAATATACATTAAAAAAAGAAGAATTAATCTTAAATGATTGAAATTCTTTACACCCAATGCCACCCACCAATGGAAAACTGAAAGTTTTTAGGGATACCATTCAACTGAAATCTTTTTCTTTTTCTTCTTTAAAAAAAGGCCCATATCAACCTCATAGGGATTAAAACAAAAACTCCCCAAACTAAAGAATGTGTGTGTGTATATATATATATATATATATATATATATATATATATATATATATATATATATATATTCCATAGTAAAATATTGGTGGGGAAAATATTATTAGTATATGAAGAAAATTAAGATTATAAATTTTTAAAAAATGGTTTAAAAATAAAATTGAGAATTTAATGTTAAACTTTTTGAGTATCTAAAAAGATACAAAATAAAACTAGAAAATATTTCTGACTAATTTTCTTCACCCATATTCTATAGAGGTTGGTATCTTTTTTTGTCCTCTCCAGAGAAGCTGAGTTAAAACAATACAATTCTTTTAAAAATTTTGACAAGTCTAACATTAAAAAAAGTTTAATTCTAATTCATTTAATGTTTTGTAATGACAATTCAAATATTCTTATGACAATGAAAAAAAAATTAAACTTTCTGAGTATCTATTTAATATCAATTAATCAGTTTGCAAGACAATAAGAAAAAAAAATATTTATACTTTTCTTTTAAATAAAATTTCTGTATGTAGCATTATGTATTATTTTGCTATTTGTGATCAAATGATGTAAATTTAACAAATGTGACTTTAAAGAGTACATACAGTGTATATTAAATTGCCTGAAGTATGAAAATAGTGGTGTTTGCCATATGTAGAGTACAAAAAAAAAACATTCAAAATTATCATATTTATTTAGAGAGAGAGAGTCTGAAATAAGTTTTCAATTGATGCCAATGTTTGGGCTCTCAACTTTAAAATTCAATCTACAACAATTTTACAAAAATGTGTAAAAAGTATATATAGATATATAAATTAAATTTTTTCTTTTTTTTTCCCTTTTCCTTTTTTTTTTTCCATTTTTTTTTTATAGAAAATCCCTAAAGAGAATTTTTTAGGATATCTCCAAAGCAGTGTGCACATATTTTCCAAAGAGACAAAGCCTTCATACCAGGATATATAACAAATTAAGAAAAAATAAAAAAATAAATAAAATATATATATATATATATATATATATATATATATATATATGTATATATATAATTTACTACAGTGTTTAGCCAAAGATAAAGCCTTGTTTTCTGATTTCTAAACAGCTAAAAATGTTTCTTTTTTTTTTTAATTTTATTTTTCAGCCTTATTGTTGTATTAGGTTGGTGCAAAAATAATGTTGATTTTTGACATTCAACTTAACGTAAAAAAAACGACATTATTTTTGCACCAACCTAATATAAATGACAAATGAATAGAGCTTCTAACCAGCTGATGACCAATATAACAATAACTTGCTATAGTAATAGTTTCAATGTCATTCTTTATACAATATAAGACTCTTGAAAGACTTTCAGACCTTTTGAAGAAGAAACAGTGCAAGACAGAAAGGCTTCTTTAAAAAAAAAAAAGCAACCAACCAACTGAGCAAGCAAATGAAAGGAGACCTTTTTTTTAAATGCAACCAGCCACCCATGCGCACACACATACAGTACTTATATTTTATACACATTAGCAATGTAAGTTTGAGTACATGTAAAAATGTATGTATCAAGTGTGGAAGAATTTGTGCAGCAACTCTGATCTTCGCATGCTTATTCTTTTACAAAATAAATAAATAAATATGGCTTCAGTCACAGCATTATGTATAGGCATAAATTTAAATCTAAAATGTATTTATTTTTTCTCTAGGGGCTGAAATCTGCTGATGAATATTAACAGTATTATTTCAGCCTTTATATAGCAGAAAAGATGTGGACCAAGACACAACTGGTGTGTATAGGACATAACAAAGTAATGTAAGTGTACATACATTACCACAGTGAGGCTACTGATTTGTTAGTGTTAACAAGTCAGATTTAGATACAATGACCACGCAGTGTTTGAGAATAAGCCGGATATCTCTGTAGTGTTGCCAAAAACAGCCCTCTAAGGAAAATCTACTGATAATAGGAAGTACAAGGATCTTAATATACATACTGCTATATACAATATATGAATATATCATAAGGTGTACATGTATGCATTCATTTACTGCATATACTATTTATATAAATATGTATATTTAGGCAGTATATCTTCATTTAAACATGTTTCATTGAATAATATAGACATATAGTATCTATTTATTTTCATAATGATCCTTTCTATTTCTTTAATCAGTTTCTTAATGGTAAGATGAAATTCACCATATATATATATATATATATATATATATATGAAAACTGATTTTAGTTGATACTTATATTTGAGTAGATGTTATGTTTATTCATTAAATAGTATATTTTTTGCGGTCTACTTCCCTGAATATTCAAGAAAATCTTATTAAAGAAAAACATGCACTCTCCAGTAGGATTCAAACCTGTGTCCCCCTTGGCAGGGGAAACTGTTGTTAGATCTGATGTACTTTAGACCATCTCAGCCACAAAGTGCATTGATGATCAACTAATGCACCTTATTAGCACAAATCTTTCTCCAACTCTTAAAACATTCACACTACTCATTTTCGTATCCTAACTTAAAGCAATTTCTAAAGAAGTTATGCATGTTTATTTATTAATCCAACAGATTTTATTACTTAAACATTATTTCTATTGGATACCCATATTTCAGTAGATGCTCTATTTATTTATTAAACAGTATATTTATTTATTTTCATCTACCAGCTTCATTGCATTTGGTTGGGACAAGGATGGCAAAAAAAAACCCCAAAAAAACATACCAATGCAATTAAAATTTATTTTTTTTATTTTCATTGTTATTTTCCACCTGATCCTTGAAAATTTGGTTTGATTTCATATATGACTGCAAAAGAATCTTTATTCTTTTAAATAAAAGGAAATTTTTCTTGATATCAGAAATCATTTCATGTATAAGTCTTGTCTTAGCTGTTCCCAATTTTATGAGTTGTGCCCAGGTCTTTGTTTTAACCTCACAACCAAATCAAAGCATAAGCCTCTTAAAACTATCCTTTTCACACACACACACACACACACACACACACGATGTAGAGAATGTATAGGTTTATATATGTGGATGTATATACATCCCTTGTAAGAGGTAACTTTAGTCAGATATGTGCAATGCTTATATTTTTTTAAGCAGCCAAGTGCATAATTGGAATTTAGAGATTTGTTTTCCATTTTTTTAAAAATCTATTTTTTAAAAATCTTTTTCAAAAGATTTTTGAGAACCCAAATGTGTGTGACCATCTAGGTCTGATGAATAAAATTAAAAAAAAGTAGGAATTGTTTGGAATTGATTTATATATATATATATATATATATATATATATAAATCATATATGGATCAGAATCCAACAGAATGATAGGATAAAGAACAAATAGGAAATGTTTATAAATCTAATGTTCCACTTTTATTGAAGCTTCATCAGAGAATGAGATATAGAGAAAAAAAAATTCTGGTATTTTTATTTTTGTGCTGTTAAAAAATCAAACAGCACAAAAATAAAAATACCAGAATTTCTCCTTTTCTCTATATGTCATTCTCTGATGAAGCTTTAATAAAAACACGTTATATTTACAAATGTTTCCGATTTGTTCTTTATCCTCTCATATAAGACAAAACATGGGGGTTAGGGGTTAAGTACACAGGTATATAAGAATGCTTTTGTGTCTTATCTCCAGGAAGTATATATCATTAATGTGGATGTCAAATTTTTGATTTTGCATACATTCACAACTGAAGCTGTATTAACAGATATAAATATAAAGTATCACCAAAGTTCTTGAAAAACACAAATTATCAGATTACCATTTTTATTTTAATGATAAGCATAGCCATAGATGTTAACTATATATATATATATATATATATATATATATATATATATATATGATCTACTTGGTTATATATTTAACTTAAGTAGAAAAATGAGTTAAAAATCAAATCATTTATAAAATTAATGTTAATGCATATTGTTGAAAATAATAGATTTTATAAGAATACTAAGAGGATGATTATAATATATAATCTGGTGGAAAAAACTTGATCAAGTTTTGATTGAGTGTTCAACCCTTTAATGCCCATCATAAGTAAAAGAATCAATGTCATTACTATTTGAATCTTACAAGAAATAACAGAAGAATAAGAATTTAGATGTGAAGGTTCTTTAGCTTTCTTCTCAGATGAGCTTAAAACAAATAAAAAGCAAGATGACCAATAAACAAATAATGATATTCTCCCTGCCTAAAAAATATTATAAAGTATCATTTTGGGCAAAATTCTCATAAAAATATTCTGGTGGTTCTTTAAAGTAAAAAAAAAGAAAAAGAAAAAAAGGTTTACATTAAATCAATTACTGATATTTTTTAGATATACAAACTAATAATATTATCATTAATATCTAATAAAAAAAATTTAGCTGATAATGGAAATGTTCATGTTGAATCTCTTAAAGAAACAAAACAAGTATTTTCAAGTTTTTTGACAACTTGGGAAAAAAATCTCTTTTGGAGTCTTTTTAAGAAACTGAAGGACATTTTAAAACCAAACATTTTTAACTTTATAAGATACTTTCTGATTAGCTCTTATCTGGAAATCTCATGAAACTAAAGTTAGTTAATTAAATTTTATAATAAAATTCTTGTAATATTTTTCAAGAAACCTATGGTGGTTTACTGATATGCAAATGAATGGTTTATATTAAAAATACTGCTTCCATATTAATGAAAACTAACCAGTACACATCAGATATAGCATATTTTACTTGTATGCACACCTAGAATCAGAATAAAGATTTCTGATAATCTGTGGTTATAGTTGATATAGGTACATATCTATGCCACCAAGTGTGACATACAAGTTGGTTGTTAAAGTTAAAAAATCATTGCACTCTTTTGTTTATTATTACTGATTTTTCTTTAAAATAAATGTACTATATATACAAACACAAAGATATCAGTCATACTTATATAGGCATAAATCCATTCATACTTATTTGCATTCAAACTCTAACATACACATTTACACAGGTTTTATTTTAGTAACATTTTATTATTTTTCTAAATGGGAGGTTTTATGTTCCAATCACAATTACAGCATTGCTTGAATTTTTATTTCTTTTAAATTTTTAGTGAGTCATAAGGTAAGAAAAACTTTAAAAGAAGAGCAGTAGACAAAACTGGAAATTATGGGATGGAGAGGATCATGAGGAAAGGAAAAAAAAAGATCTAAGAAAAGCAAAGTAAGGAAGGAAAGAGGTGGAAGATAAATTAATGAGAGGAGGTTTTGCAGGATACAGAGGAGGAGAATGAAAATTATTTCTACTCTTGAATCAACAATGACCGAGATAGAATTGGCAGGTTAAATGAGAAGGAAAAAAAATGGATGGTATAAAGGTAACCTTCTCTGATTTGGAATGGTTGGGAAGATTAAGCAGGCCTGTTAAAGTAGGTCTGGAAGTCAGTCACCTCTCTATCTTTCCAATGATTGTCGGCTTTTTTTTCCACATCTCGTCTTTCATTCTTTCTTACTTTTTAAAAGTATATACTGTATCTCCTTATACCCAGCTCTCCCTATCCCACCATCTACAACATCACAACTGCCCTTCTTTTTATTTTTTATCCCTTCTGAATACAATCACATTTTTTGTGTTTCCTTTTTTTAAACCATCCTCAATATCAATTTGATAATTGTCATTAAATTTCTCCTGATTATCATTTCCTTATTTGACTGCTGTCATTCGTTAATTAATTTTTTAAATTTGTCTTTTTTGTTACTCTAAAAAAACAAAAAAAACAACAAATATTTAAAAATCTAGTCAAGATGAAATGTTGTTTTTTTCTGGTTGTTACTCAAGTACTCCATCTTCATACAGCAATGCTTCGAGATTTCCACTTCGTTTCAAGACACTCCGTAAATCTGATTCTGAGGCGTCACCCTCTTCTTGGAATGTTAAAAGAGATCCACTAGTATCAGAAGCCTGTTGGAATGAACTGAAATCAGCCGCATAAGATGGTAATCTACAAGAAAAGAAATAATCATTTGATAAGTTGCTGATAACAAACTGAACATGTTACATTAAGTCATTGAAAGAACATGTCAGACACAAGTTTAATTAAAGAGAAAACTTGCCTGCAACAGGCTTTACTCAAGTACAGGAAAAGAGAGAGAGAGATAAAAAAAAAAAAAAGAGAGAGAGGAAAGAATATATTAAAGGGTGAGAATAATATTCTTGTTCTTTATTGTTGAGTAAGGAGCATTTTTCTTTATTGTTGAGTAGGGAGTATTTATTAAATGGTAATACAAGGGAGCATATATTAATGTAACAGATCATAAGCACAAAATTTGTACACTTATGAAGTTTAACAAGATATTGAGGAAAGGTAATTTGTTTCTATTTTTTAAATAAATTCTATTGTATTTTCAGTGTTGTTTTTTATCTAACCATTTCATCCCAAGCAAGACCATAATGCCACTGGGAGAGAAACATGTAATACTTTGCTTCAAATTATCTCTTCCCTATTCCTGTTTCCCTGGTAGCTATAATCTCCAAATATTCAAATGTAAAGTCAATTAACATCTCCAGTTGCCTTCATCTATCCACTATCCTTCTCCTTATACTTTCCTCTATCATTCCTATCTGCTCTCGTTTCAAATCCTCTATAACCCCTTGTGTGCTAGTGGATTCCCACCTTGCTAGAGGTGAAATGCTTAAAAAAAATAAATAAAAAAAATAGGAGTATCATTTTTGTTTACATCTTCCTTGTAACTCATATGTTCAGTCCAAGGTATTTCTCAGCATCCCTTGTCTGAAGTCTCTTCTTCATCTGTGAGGAGACTGTCCAGCATTTACTACCATATAAGAGGAACAATATTACATAACATTTCAGTACTCTTTCCTTTGCAATGAAATTTCCTATTTCTTAGTTCATTGCTCTTAACATTTGGAAAGCATATTTCCCTCTTCCAATATGCCTTTGGATTTCAGTGTCACATTTTCCACCCTCTGTTAAAACACTTCCTAGATGTTTAAATTTTTATACTTGTTTGATTTAGTATTTCTAATTTCTAGTTTGCATCTTGTTGACAACAATATA
>CAHIKZ030000319.1:1387500-1407500 GCA_903632075.3 Acanthosepion pharaonis
AGAAGAGAGTTCCACAAGGTGAAAGTGTGATAAAAGAAACTGTGGAGTAAAAGTGGCAGTTACATTTAACTATTTCCACAGTAAAAGGGTGGGACCTAGATGCCAATCTAGTAGCAAGCTTAAATTCATGTAGTTAGGGCATCAGGGAAAATAGCTTGTTAGAGCCATGAAAATATTTGTAGAAAAGACAGAAAGAAGCAACATTACATCTGTAATAGAGTGACTGAAGTTGAGATGCCAAGTCAGGATTGATTATATATCTTTTATATACACACCTGTGAGAAAGGCCTTTTTATATATATATATATATATATATCTTTTATGCATGCACATGCTAGTAACATCTTTATATAGATCTTTTAAAAAGTTAAGTTTTAGGGATCATTTTTAAAGTTGGTTGAATAATTGTAATGTAAATCAAAAGTTTAAAATAGAGAAAGTACATTGGTAAGTCAATAAGCCAATAGCCTAATGATGAGAAAAACACACACCCAACCAGTATTTATTTTTCAACATAATTACCTCCCTTTTCAGTGTATTGAATGCAGTACTTTATTAATCATATAGATTAGACATTATACAGTCTAAATTTTAAAGATTAAAAATCAACTAATAACTTTATCAGACTATTGACTTGAACTTTGTATCAGACTTGATTTGAATCTCATGAGTTGGAAAATACACAAAGTATTTATTTGAATAAATATGAGCTGATTACAACCTCCATGATGTCAAAATGTTTACGAGAGAGAAAAGAATGAAAATGGTTCTGGGTTATAAACCTGAAAGAGATAATCCTAAATGTTAAAATCCAGAAAGATCTGAATATCTAAAGAATGAAATCCTAAAAACCACAATTCTGAAAGGTCAAAACCCCAAACAATTCCTAAAAGATTCTTAAAAATATTTATTTACGGTTTTCATTTATAGATTTTTTTTAGAAACATGAAAATATATTTACTTAAGAAATATATTTACTTAATATATATTTAATAAACATTTAATAATATTATTATATATTATTATATTATATTATATATAATTTATTATATTATATTATTATATTATATATTCATCAATATTTAATAAATATATTTACTTATGAAAAAAACAAAAATAACTGTAAAAATCCTCCATGTGAAAAGTGAAATGCATATTTTAGTGATAGATGATTAGAGCATATACCAATTACTGATTCAGCTTTTACCATTCTTATAGAACAATTATATATATATATATATATATATATATATATATATGTAAGCAAATGTAAATGGATATAGATCCGACAGAATGAAGAAAAATTTGGAAAAAATCAAACAAAACAACAAAAATCCTTAAATGCAAACAGATAACTGAAAATTTTAAAATGATCAGCTTCCGTTTAGCATGGTCATGTTGTCGTCACATGGGCGACGCTTTCAAAACATATTCCTGTTTTGGATAAGACTTGTTTTTTATGTCCATCGTCTTTGTCAAATTGAACTGAATTGTATTTTAATGAATATTGTCCGAAGAAGGTTTATTAAACCGAAACGTCAGACGTCGACATTTCATTCATTTTAAACAACATAATTGCATTTAAGGATTTTTGTTTGTTTTTTTCCAAATTTTTCTTCATATATATATATATATATATATATATATATATATATATATATATATATGCACTACAGATAAATAAACTTTTAAAGTAAAATGTGTGTTATTCCACCAAATAAGAAAAATGAAATAATGGATAAGTGAAGACGTATATAAATATTTACCATGACATTTAAGCATTAATAAAATAAAAACTTAAGTAATAAATGGAAGACACTTACATTTTCCAAACTTAAAATAAAACTTAGAACATTGAGAAATATGAAGAGCAAAGACAGTCTGTGACACTTGATGTAAGATTGTGACATTTATCTTTGATACTCGAAAGTTTAAAAAAAGGTATAAAAACCAATAGGGAGAGAGTATAAAGGGACAAAAAACAATGAAACGAAGAAATAACCATAACATTCTACACATAGACATGTGTGCACACTCAAGCATACACACATGCATGCACACATGCAAACACAATGAAAGAAAAAAAAATCAACTTTACACCAATAAAAATGAATTAATTATTTTTTACATTAATTTAAAATAAAGAAAAAGCAGTCAATTGCTGGTACTGTCTGATAAGTGGACAAAGTGATTACTAAAAGGTTCATCTCTCAAAACTCTGGTGCTGAATATAATATCAATCAGCTAAGTGACAAATTTCATATTTGTATTAATCCTATATATATATATATATATATATATATATATATATATATATATATATATATATATAGATAGATAGATAGATAGATAGATAGATAGATAATTGATAATATTAGTGGTAAATATACACATCCATATGCAATCATACATCTAAAAAATATAAATATACATACATACATACATACATACATACATACATACACATACATACATACATACACATACATATATATTTGTCTAAAAAATAATTCCAAGAGGATAGAATCCAGGTAGAACTCAATGTCCAGGACAGAGAAAGGATATAATAAAAAGGTTTAAACACTAATATTCCATATTAGTGTTTAAGCCTTTTTATTATATATATATATATATATATATATATATACATACATACATATGTTAAGAAATATATATACAATATCTTACATTGATTGTACAACTCAGAATTTCATACATTCTGCATTCTTCAGGTTGACACCACTTCTATAATATTTTTGTTTATTGTGAAATATTTTATTGTAGGGGTGCAATTATTATTGTTATTAAAATATTTTAATGAATTGTAGTTTAATTTTGGATTTGAAATTACACCTGAAGAATGCAGAACATATGAAACTCTGAGTTGTGCAATCAATGTAAGATATTATGTATACTTTTAATATATTAAATTGCTCTGTTATTTAACATTGACCAATGTTTTTTTACACTATATATATATATATATATATATATATATATATATATATATATATATATATATATATGCATGTGTGTGTGTATGTATTTGTATACAAATGCTTTTCTCATACATTTACCTATATTTATCCATTTGGTTTTATATATATATATATTATTATTATTATACTAATAGTAACTAATAGTAATACTTGGTTGGTAAAAACCTTGGGTAGCTCCACTTGCAAGCATATCAAAACAAATTGGTACCTTGGGAAAAAAAATGGAAAAAAAAAGGAGAAAGAACTAGAAACATCCGAACAAGGTGAAACAAATTGTCCAGTGCCTTAAGTTTTTAGTCCAAAGAAAAAAAAACCCAAGCAAGTAATAAAGCTAAAACTTAGAGGGCTCAATATGGTAAGTAGAGCAGAGATAAATAAAATAAATCTTGAAGAGCCAGGAACAACCTACCTAGGTTTCACCTAAATGTATTTTCAGAGTAATCTGGCTAAAGAGAAAATGACACAAAACAATATATATTGATAAAACCACTGTCATTTTCTCTTTAGCCAGATTACCCTGAAGAAACCTAGGTAGGTTGTTCCGTTTTTACGATTTATTTTATTTTATATATATATATATGGTTATACAAATATATATATATATATATATATATTTATACAAAAATATATATATATATATATATTATACAAATATATATATATATATATATTTAAAAATATATATATATATATATATACAAATATATATATATATATATATATATAAAAATATATATATATATATTTGTATAAATATATATATATATATATTTATACAAATATATATATATATACCTATATACATATATATATATATATATATATACATATATATATATATATTTATACAAAATATATATATATATACCTATATATATATATACATATATATACATTTTATATATATATATATATATATATATATATACATATATATATATATATATATACATTTACATTTACACTTGCTTATATATATATATATATACATACATATATACATATATATATATATACATACATATATATATATATATATATATACATATATATACATATATATATATATACATATATACATATATATACATATATATATATATATATATATATATATATATATATACATATATATATATATATATATATATATATATATATATATATATATATATACATACCTATATATATATATATATATATATATATATATATATATATATATATATATATATATATATATATACATATATGTATATATAAAAAAAAAAGAAAGAACAGTAAGATATATAATCCGGTGTTCTTATAGATATTTTTATTTTTACAAAATAGTGCTCAATGTAAATTTACAGAGCATTAATATTATAAATTGATTTATTTAAAAAACATATCTTACAAGCATTTTTATTAATACATTTAAGTAAGGGCATACAGATGAAAAGATTTGAAATTGAAAAATTTTTCCCATTTTACTGAAACAGCCATTAAACACTTTTATTTTCCCTTTGAAAGACAAAGCAAAAAACAACAACAACAAAGAAATTAGTCTAAATGAACAACATTCTTGTAAAGTCATATGGCAGATACTTAAGTAACTAGTCACATGAACTGAATATGGACCAACCTTTTCTGTTCTTGTCTAGAGGTAAGCACATATTTAAATACCACTACAAATATAAAAGGATTAAGACACTAACAAAATGCAGACTAGAACTGAGTTGGTTTTAGGTTGAATGTTACTAAAATGATTCAAAAGTGTTTCCAATATGAAGTACAGGTAAAGTTAAGAAAAAGTGCAATTAGCATCAGTCATGTTAATAATCATACAAAAAGTTGCTGAAAATTGCTTAGTTCCATCCATTTCCCAAAATCTGACCAAATGGCCAAATAACAGAATTTTTTTTTTGAATGGCTTCTTCATCAGTCAACTATAAGCATCTCCTTGTAATGTAATCATGTTTGTAACTATGGCAATATTACCATGTTCCCAACCATCATAATCTCCCCTGTAATGGTAATGTCATGGAAGGATAGAGTTTGTAATTTACATATAATAAAGACAGACACACACGCACACACACAAACAAACACATTACTTTCTATAATTGCCAAAATCACTTATCAGATTCAAAGTTGAAATTATACACAAATACTTCATTCCTATATATAAGTAAAAATATATATTCACTCAAACATTTTTGGAATTAGTTAAGGAATATAGATATTGTAATAGAGATATTGCAACATTGATATAAAAACAAAATAAAATTTGGAATATGAAAGTATATCCTACCTATGATATCTGTGACAAGCTGGACCACCATACAAAAGATCATTTTGAAGACATTTCAAAGAATTTCAAATATACTTAATTTTTAATTTTGTATTTTCATTTTAATGAAATTTGATTTTAGTTAACACATTGTTGCTGGCAGAAAATGACTTTACTGTGAAAATAATTAAAACAAAATACAATTAAAATGTCAAGGTCTCTCTCAGAAATTTTATAAATGCAAGTGAAATAAAGTGGTAGGGGTCATTTAACCTATTAATTACCAGACCTCACCTCTCAAAATAATTAAATTTTCTTCTTTGCTAATGTAGTATGGGAGTTATACCTGGAAATATCAAAGGTCTGAATAAAATTTAATGTCAATCAGGAATCTTTGGTTTAACCCTTTCGAGTCTGCTGGGAGATATGTGTTCCACAGATGTTTTCAGCACATTCTGTGGGACATAATTGTCTCAAAAATGCATTGATATAGGATAAAGCGAACATAGTGTCCCATTGCTATATTTATAATAATACATTCAATAATATTATTTTTCTAAGTGAAATGTCTTTAGATATGTCTGTTGAAACAAACAAACAATATTTTTTGCTGCATACATCAATTACACAAATGTGGACTTAAAAGAGTTAAGAGGAGTTGATGTGTGGTGACCTCAATATGTACTAGACTCAGCCTAAGAGATATCAAATTAATGTTTGTACTCAGTATCATACCAGAATATCAAAAGTGAAAAGTACATCAGAAGATAGATCTCAGGAGGTATCCTCATAGCCACCAAGTGCAGAATCAGGCCTCAAAGGATGTTAGTGGTGGCACCAACATAAAAAGAGGAAGCCAACTCAGCTGAATTGATATACAAGACAACCAGATGACTGGAAGTTATATAAATACCAGTGCACAGGAGTTCTCTTTTGGTCAGAAGTGGAGAAAACAGTTTTCCCTATTTTAGATCGGAGATGTCCAGCCCTGGGGATTCCAACCTTGCAGAAGCACATTTCACATTGTACTGAGAGGTGGAGTTGGTGTAATATCAATGCATGATAGTGGCTGTGGGGACTGGGCAATTTTTGTACTTGGCCTATATGCATAAATATGTATATTGGCTCTCCATATAAAATTGACCTTATATCACATCTTGTTTCATTGGGGAAGCCAGGTAAATATACCTGACCCACAAGAGGGAAGAAGCGTATTTCCTATCCTCTTGAGAAAAAAACTAAATGTTTGTTTGAAATCCATGAAGAACCACATACCTTCATGGCAACCAGAGTCGAGAAGTGTATAAACAATAATTTTAGACAGAAAGATTTAGTCTTGTATTCTTATTACTCTTTGCAATGGTAATGTTAAATAATTATTGCTTCAAATTCTTTTAAATTATAGTTTATTCAACTCTGAATGTCATTAATCAATATTGGCAAGTAGGTGTATGGTTTGGGGTGTTTTCTTCAAACATAGATTCTTCTTCTCATCAAGATGTACAATACACTATTACTTTTCTCTCTTAAATGGATTCTTATATATCTTCCTGTCATCATGTGTGCAGATCCTAAGCACAACTGGCTGACTACCTGTTTACATGTTGTGGGTAGTCACTGATATTCAGTGAAAGTGTGAATCTACACCTGGTTGCTAAGAGGTTGTTTTCCAGGTCAACTCACTAGTCTCTAATGCTCTTAGTGCAAATTTAGTGTATTTTGATATCATCTGGGGTGAGTCCAGGGCATATGTGGGTCATCACAGATCAACTTCTCTTGGAGCAAAGGTTCCAGACTGACATTAAATTCAGTTCAGACCTTTGATATTTCCTGGTGTAAATCACATACATTACCAACATGATGTAACACTAACTTGCAAATCATAAAACCTTTCTGAGAAAGTGTGTTAATACATGATTACATTAAAAAGAAACAACTAAGAAAGTAGTGAGATCAGAAATTGTCAAATCCACTTTAATCATTTCAAGCTTATTGGTTTATTTAGTCATCAGACAGAATTAATTTTTTTTTTAATTTTATAAATATATAAATGAAAAATGCACATTAAAGTAAAATCCATCACCTTTTTCATCACCTTAACCATTTCTGAGTGCTGCTTTTAATGAGGTGAAATGTGGAATATATCAAAAGTGAAATAACTAAGAAAGTAACCATCACCAGTTTTGAAAGCACGAACACTAAAATATTAAAAAAAACCAAAAAAACACTTATATAACAACAATAATAACTGCTAGCTGTACCCATGAAAATTTCACTTTATTCCTATTTGAATTGTCTGATGAATTATAATTCTGAAGTTAGTGATGAAATAAATTCCTTAGAAGTTCCATGGCTATACAACACCCATGGAAATTCCCCTATTGTATGGCAAACCTATCTACTCCAATTGTAATTATTAATAAAACAGAAATTAACTTAATAATAGAAAAAAAAATGAAAATATGGATGTAATTAATGAATGAAAAAGTAATCTAAGATTTCAAACCAAATATTTTGGGAGTTTGTAGAAGTTCTTTTTCTTCTCAGCATGTGAAGGTCCTATGTTGGACAGGCCGTCTCCACTGATCATATAGCTTTTCAATTTATGATCACCCAATGTTATTTTCACAAGTGAATATAACAAATCTAACTGGGATTCAAACTTGACTCTGATTTCTCATCCTGAGATATTATCCATTACACCACCCACATAGCTGAGCTTAGAGCACCTGGTATTCTTTAGTGGACACCATCTAGTTACTGACCAGACTTGACATTGCTTAATTGCAGTAATTGAATGAGAACTGGTGTTTCAATATGATATGACTGAAAACTCATTTGTAGATAAGATTTAAATTAGAAAAAATATTTGTATAAAAAAGAATGAAGTTATATGAAATATTTTTTCTTATTCAACTGCTTATGTTTATTTATTTTAATTTACTATTTTATGAATAACATTATTATTCATTTAATAGTCTTTATTTAATATCTGGAGAAATATATCTTAACAATAAAAATAGAGACATAAGCTTCATATTCATCCTTCACTTTATTCCTGTAAAACTAGAGATCAAATAACTAAATTCAAAAAAGGAAAATATCTAATTCAGAAATATGATTATAATGTTGTAACCTTTCAGAATTTCAAATCTTTTACTTAAACGGAAGTGCTTACTTCAACATCCACAACTCATGAAAAAAACATCTTAATTTTTCTTCCCTCTCAGTAACCTCCTTGTGGCTTTATCACCTTGTTTAGGTTGAAATAAAAAAAAAAAAACTTTGTAAGAAAAAAATTTGGGCCTATATAGAGACACCTTTCTGCTTTCCATCAGCATAGCTGATGCTAACTTCCAGGTGAGTGACTCGTACCTTCATGGGCTAACATTCTTGGTTGGCATGAAATGAAAAAACTATATTGAATCCATTGCTAGGTCTGCTGCCAAGAAAATTGGTTCACTGTGTCATGCTAGACAATTTTTCTCTCCTGACTTTATCTTACATATCTATAAATCTACCATTCATCTATGCCTCAAATATTGTTTCCACATATGGTCCAGTGATCCTACCTTTTTAGAGATTCTCGATAAAATCCAAAACGGACCTGCAATATTATTGGTCCTGTCCTGGAGTCTCAGCTTCAGTAATTTTACTTCCCTATGCCTTTTCTATAAATACTTTCATGGCAATTGTTCAGATGAGCTCTTTGCTATGGTACCTAGATTTTAAAAATTTAAGTGCAGTACTAGATCAGCAACAAGGCCCCATCAATTTACAGTTGAATTGGCCAGATGTAACCATAAGTTCTATGCTAACAGTTTTTTTTTCTCACACTTCTTACTTATAGAACTCTTTTTTGGCTTGCTTTCCAGACAAATTTGATCTTCAAAAATTTAAATGCAGTGACAATCATTATCTGCTGTCTTCTGAATTCCTGTTCTTTTATTGTTCTCTCTCTCTTTAAGATTTTTCTGTTACTCATATTCTCTCTCGCTCAGTAAAAAAAATATATTTTTAATCTTCATTCCTTCAAGTTTGATACTTTTATTGTTCTCACTCCTCAATAATGTTTTTGTTTTCTAATTCTCTCACAACCAGTAAATCCTTGTCTTAGTGACTTTATGCCTTACATGGGTGAATTTGATTTTAAAAAATACCATTACATATTGTAATTATTAACATTAAGAAATTTTTTTATTAATAATTTAAGATTTTTATTTAAGATTTTTAATGGATATTAACATCATACAATATTACAAATCATATTATAAGCAAACACAATATTACATAGATTTTGTTTTTAACCCTTTCAGCCCAAGCAAGTTAAGAAAGCCACTAAGATGTAAGAGGCTACTGAGAATAAAGGAAAACCAAGAAAACATTACTGAAGAGAAAGGCCAATAAAAAGAACAGGCTTCAAGGAGATAGATCTCGATTGATGTTGCAATCTTACTTTTGAGGATTTTAGTTGACCAAAAAGCAAGAAAACTAAAAAAAAAGCTGAACCATGACAAACTTTAGCTTCAGCACTAATACAAGGTTGGTATACAAACAATAAGCACAGGACTGCATCAAAAAAGACAGATAAAAAGTAATTCTGCTTTTTCTTTTTCATGAGCATTCCCTGAATATTCGGTTATCACCTTATATATAAGACATTTGTTAGTCATTGATTTGATTAGATAAATATATAAACTTTTATCTTTTGACCAAGTGATCCAAATAAACAGAATAGCTGTTTCTGTAAATAAGATATTTGAACTTTCCTCTAATGTGATAATCTGTTCATTAAACAATTGCTATTTAACCTTCAAATGACAGGAAATGGTTGCCTGAACATGCATATGCTAAATGGGTAAAAAAAAAAAAACTTATTCTTTTTCAAGAGTAGATTGGCGATCATGGTTCTCCACAATTTCCTGTCCTTTGTAGCTCTGAATAAATTTTGTCTTTTTGTTATCTCTCCTAAATATTGTTCTGCCACCCATTTATTTAAGTTCACTAAATAAGTTATGCAGTGTTTTTCCTTGTCCCTCTTGCCTTCAATCTGTTTTGAGAGTATCAAATTTTTCAAGCTTTCTTTCCTCATTATGTGCCCTAGAAATTCTTGATGTTAAGTATAAGTCTTTTTGTTTCCATTTTATTTAAAACTCCCAAATAGTTCTGCTTACCCAATCTCTCTCACAAGTCTTGGGCCAAGCCATAGTATGGGTTTCAGTCCCTTTTCATAGGAGTTGCATACTAGGATTGCATCCCCAGGCTGATGACATCAAGAAATTACCTTCCCAATCAAATTGACCATGGTAAGATTTGAACCGAGGTTTCATGGTCAGAAAGAAAACATTCTAACCATTCAACCAGATGCCCATGAGTTTCAATATACAATCGTCACAAAAGCTGATTCAAGAAGATTGAATCTTTTATTCTCATGATATTTTTAGACAGATTTCACTCTATCCTAACTTCTATTGTAGATGGCCATTTTGAATATTTTGAGGACTGGTTGTAAAACCTTGAAGTAACTTGGTAGCTAGTCAAGGGAGACCTTATAGAAAACATATGAACAGGTAAATGTGCAGGTAGTAAAATGGTTAGTAGTTTGGAACAAGAAATCAGCAAGCTAAGTTCAAATTCTTGTTAAGTATGTTGTATTCATTTTCACACAAATACCTTTGAGAAAGATATGTATCCAACTCTTCTCACACCAACTATGCAGGGAAGACTTGGCTCTCTAGCCATAGTTGGCAACCAGTCTAGAAGAAGATCAACTATGAGTTCAAAACCATAATCATGGTGACATGTATGCTATACAGCAATGTAAAAGATTATAGAGTTTTCAATTAACTTCTACATAGATTTTTGAACTCTATGACCTCTAATCATGTTTTTGACTGATTGACTGACTGATGAACCGTGGGTTTGCTCAGCAGTGAAATGCCAGTAAGTGAGGTTGTGCACTGTGTAGAACTGTTACATTTAATATTAAAATGTGCTCTTCATATATTGAGCAGTTATTTTTGACAAAACATTGCATCAACTGTCAGCTCCACCTCCACTCCAGATCTCTATGACTTCTGGATTTTTCGAAATTGCAATTGAAAGGGTGATTTCAGACCGTGGGTGAGATTAAGGAGAAAGTGATGAGATAACAGATTGCAATTCTGAAAGAAGAGAGGACACTGAGATAAATGATTAATGTCTGAAGGAGACTAAGATGACATTGACTTAGGTAGGTTAATTTTTCTAAATAACTGGAATACTTTCCATGCAGATCACTTATAAAATTGGTTTGCACTAATTTTTTCATTTTTATTGTTTCCTTTTTTCACAGTATTTCAGTCATGTACACTTTGGCCTTCATCAGGAATCTATTGCATTCTGGGATGCCATCAGGTCTGTGTGTTCTTTCATGCTACTATCAAAACAAGATTCAACAATATTTCAGAGCACAACAGACACCTGAAGAAGGCCAAAGTGAACATGGCTGAAATGTTTTGGAAAACAAAACAGCAGTCAGTTACAAACTTTAAGAAACTTCATCTAATAAATAAGAACGTAATTTTCCAGTATCGAATACTACATTTAAAATACCTCCTTTTCATTTAATATACAGGATCATTATGGAGATAGATAAGGTACAAGTACAGAAGCAAGCAAAGGAAATGAGTTGCATAATAAAAATCAAACCTACTTTTAGAAGCTGTTAGTGTTTGATTATATTTTCAGAAATAGTATCTGTGATCATTCAGAACTGTAGTGCAAGTTATTACATTCACATTGACAAAATACAAAGGGTGATACTGATCTAAATGCAATTGATACTGAAAATAGGTTATGCAAAAGTTATTAGCAACTGCAGGAAAGGTATTAAATTTAATTATATATTTAGAGACATTAAAAGTTTAATCGGCAATTACTGTAGCTCCAACTGGCAAGAACCACAGCAATAAGTCAACATGGAGTCGAGGAATACAAGTTATTTAATCAAAAACATTCTTCCATTTTGCTTAACAGTAAATCTAAATTTGTTCCTGTAAGTTCCTGCACTGAATGAACTCCAGATACTAATCTTGAAAGTATATGGTCAAATATTAGTTTAGTAAAAATGAAACAACTTGAGCTTTTAGCTAAGTGATTTATTTCTTCCACTATATATATTATAAATATTTCATCAACAGTGATGAAGGGAAAGAGAAGTTTTGAAAAGCTTGCTATATTTTCTGAACTTATTTTATATAGGATTTCTTATAAGCAATATGTCTTGCAAAAATAACTAAACTGAAATAGGTTAAATTTTTAACTCATTCTTTGTTAAATATTTCAAATTCAAAGTTTCTTTTTATTCTTAACTAATAAAGTATATAGCATATCTAGAACTTACACTTCAAACTTTATATATTATCAACCAATCTGGTTAATTTTTCAGTATTTTAAATTTCTCATTCAAATAATTTAAGTACAGAGACATGACAAAAATAAATATACACTTCTATTTTCAGGGTATTGGCAATAATGGTTCTCCACAATTTCTTTTATGAGCCTTAAAATAGGGTAGACTTGTCATTAGCAGAGATTAAGGTTTTTACTCTTTCAAGCATCAAATTTATCTGGTATACTGTTTGTTTTATCTGACTAGGCTATATTAAAATGAAGTATATAGCATAACATACATTATAGATTTATAGTGGTAAGACAAAAGAGTATATGCCACCAAGTTAAAAAATCAGTTTAATTTTTTGCTAAAAACCTGTAAGTATGTGACAATATACTTTCAAGAATAGTATCTGTGTCCATTTAGAACTGTAGAGTAAATTGTTACATTCACATTAAATACAAAAGGTGATACAGATCTGAATGCATAGTGATACTGAAAATAGGGCATGCAAAAATTATGAGCCACTAGAGAAAAATTAGCATTATATAATATTATAAAACAGAGTTTTAAGGTATGCTATATTTATGAGTTAAAGGGCTGTGGAATAACACAGTAATTCCACCTACATTTTAAAAGACGCAGTTTTCCTCCCTTCCATACTTGTGCGTGTGTGCAAGGCGCCATGTGATTGCACCTTCCTTCCTCTCATTAAGCCAGACATAGCAGTAAACAGCCTTTTGGCTGCCGGCGAGAAGGTTGCTGACTAGCTGCTACTGATAACGTCTAAAATCAGAATTTGAATTTTTTCCTGCACGTTTTCCTGACGTCACAGATGTCCAGCGTTTCCAACTCAGTTGCTTCCCGATCTTCAAGCTAGACGGACAACTCATTTATTCCGTGCCTCTAACCCATACGCGGGCTGGAATATCTTATTCTTAACTAACCAAAACTTCAACATGTCGACCTCACACTTTTCCAAGACTCATTCTCGTCTTGATGCAACCCGCATGTTGAACCTTCACGTTTTCAACTAGAAAATGTCGAGTTTCTATGACACCGTCGTCAATATATTTTTCCGAGACTTATCCCCATCTGGATGCAACAGCTTGTTGAATCTTTTCTCTGTTTTCAACTAGAAAATGTCGAGTTCCTACAACACCGTCGTCAATATATTTTTTTCCAAGACCAACTTCTTGTCTTGATGCGAACGACTTTCGAACTTTCCTCTATTCACTACCAGAGTTCTACAACACAGTCGCCCTCACACCGTTCCGAGACTAAACCTCGTCTTGATGCAAACAACTCTGAATTCTCCTCAATGAAAGTTGATAATCTGTTCATACTACTTTGAACCAGTACTTTAAAAATATTACATACACTCACACTATCAAACTTCACAGTGAGTACTTTTCCTATTTGTGTACACATACACCTTTCGTTTAACAAGTCATTTTTCCAGAACTTTCTTTCTGATGAAACTTTTTCCCGCCTTAGCCATCTTGGTTTTCTGTTTTGGCGCGGAACACTTTTACTAATGGTCTCAACTGTTAAGAAACTTACTTGTTTAAATTTAATAAAATTTCATATATGTTTTTCAACCAGACGCCTTTTGTCCTTTAATCCAGGCTATCTACTTGTATTATTATTTATGCACTTGTTGAATGACCCCTTTTCCTCACTCAAGTTCACTCACGCTATATATTTCTACTTTGTTTGTGGATTCGGTAGTTTTGTGTAGTGTCTGGCACAAGGCCACTTTTTAATAAACCAGCACTGTACGCTACCGGGTCCGCAACAGTGCTATGTATCAGAGATAGAGTGTATGCAAATATAAAAGTGGACACTGAAGTCAACACCCAGAGATGACAGTCTGTTTAATGCTTATGCACAATATTGCATTTAGCATGAAACCGACCGTTGCCTCTGGGTGTTGACTTCAATGTCCACTTTAAATATATTATATATATATATATATATATATAGTGGACATTGAAGTCAACAGTCAGCAGTCTGTTTCATGCTTACACACAATATTGCATTTAGCCTGAAACAGACTGTCGCCTCTGGGTGTTGACTTCAATGTCCACTTTTATATATATATATATATATATATATATATATATATATTGATCATTTCACCCTCAGCAATGCAATAATGCAATGAAGGAACAAGGGGTTGCTGGAAGTGAAATAGAATGAGAAGATTTTTGTGAGGAGAAAGGGCAATAAAAGAATAAAATTCAGGAAGACAGAATATTGTGAATGATGTTGCATTTAAATTTTTGGTGATACTAGGTGGCAGGGAAGCAAGAAACTGGAAGTGATTTCCACAGAAAAGGAGTGCGAGAAAAGACATTATTAGAATAGAACTTACAGTTACATATAGTTTATTCAACAGTAAAACAATGAAACATGATAGTTCAACCTAGTTGAGCTATCATGGAAGAAAGCTCAAAAGAACAATTGCCATGAAAATATTTATAGAAAAGAGAGAGGGAAGCCATGTCATGATGCTGAGATGCTATATCAGGGCTGATAACATTACAGACCCTTCATTGGATTTTCTCAAGAATCTCAAGATAAGGTAGCAGGATTCAATACATGAAAGAATGGTAGATTTATATATGTGCAAGATGGATTCTGATGAGAAAAATTGTCAATTTTCCAAGCAGTAGACCTAGCAATTAATTCAATATAATCTTCAATATAATCCACTTCCTGTCAGCAGAAAATATGAGCCCAAGAAGGTGCAATACGTTGCTCTCCTGGAGGGTAGCATCAGCCATGCTGATGGAGGTTCTTTATAGTGATTAAATGACAGCAGTTTTGTTTTGGAGGTATTAAAATTTATAAGCCAATCCTTGCCCTAGTTAACAGCTGCTAGTTTTACTTTATTTACTTTCCAAGGTATAACAGAAGTTGAAATATTTTAACATGATGGTTTCCACATGCCAGAAATCTTGGTTTACTCTATTTAAGGAGAGGAAAGGGATAGATTCCTAGCCTTTCCCAAAGGTATTAGTGTAAAAACAAGGCCAAACAAGACCAGAATTTTAACTTGGCTTACCTGTTCTATTTCCTGTGCTGATATTTCTTATGCTATCCACATATCTAATTATATATTTAGGGTTTTTAAAAATCATAGTCAAGAAAATTGATAGAATGCAGATTAGTGAAAAAGGCATTAATTTGTTAAAATTTCACTTCTTAGCAGATATAGCATAAATTAAAATATTCCAACATGATGGAACAACTTGCCATATGTCACATTCAACAAAGAAGTTTTACATTGATGAAGATTGTCGAGATTACCTCCACCCATAGCTGGTGCAAGGGTCTCACTCCACCTGAATCTATAATATGGAGCAGCCTACTCTGCTATATCTTAATTTTCATAAGGTTGTATTCATATAAAATATAGATTTTATTGTAACATAATTATGTACAATAATGGATCATTTGCAATATAGGTGAACAATTCAACTAGAAAAATTGTTAATAAATACAATATATCTAAATATAAATTAGAAGCATGTCATAATAGATCATGCCATTTTAAATAAATCAACAAATGTTTTGCTACAATTTTTAACATCAGCTTGAGATTTTTGTTAAAAGTTGACTAATTTTAACCCATTCAGCATTATAGATGAAAAAATAGCATATTTTATATAGTGTTTCTTTCGAGACATAGCATGAACAAAAGAAATTCATGGATTTGTACAAAAAGAAAACAGAATGATGTCAAAATCCACAAAAACTTTTCATCCTCATCTTCATTAGATGTGCTTAGTTTAATTTGTAAAATATATAAATCTAATTAAAAAAAGCAAATGTTGATAAGATAGTGAGGATTACAAAGCACTACCTGGGGCCACATTAGTCAGGGTTTCAGGGAGTAGTATGCACTGGCCCTGCCCCCACCTTGTCTGACAAGATACCCCTTAGGTGGCACTGTTTTAAGATTATAAAAGGACAATACAATAAAACCTTTGCCCTCTTTTGCTTCAGATTTAATAGCGACAATGTGGCACTCTTCCTCTTTGATTTCCAGAGCCACCCAGTAAATTTAACTTCAAATAAACCACATAGACATGACATCACACATACACATTTTTTTCTAACATCAAAGCTTATAATGTTTTTCTTCCTTTTCAGCTGTGTACACATAAGTATATTTTCTGCTTTCTTGAATTATGTTGTTCATTATATAGAAAGATTAAGATATGTAAGATTTGTCCACGTAGTGAAATTTATTCCTTTTGAAAATGTTGAATTCAGTTTCTTTGTAAGTTCTTGACCTAAACTTCACTCATTATGACCTACTGGTTCAACTCAGCTTCAAAATAATGCAGTGTTACACAGTTAACCCACTCAATTATGTTTGCTTGTATTGTTATTCTTTATATATAAATATATATACGATATATGTCAGCATACAAGGCAACATTTTATCCTTAAGAAATCCTCCCTCAAAACAGGGGTCTGTCTTATACTCCAGGTATAAAATGTGAACCTTAAATCCTGTGGCTTATGGTGAGTTGTTAGCATGGGTGATTTTTGACCATTGGCTAACCTCTGCCTCGTCTCTTTTTTCAATGATGTTGAACAAAAACACAACTGAATGTGTGTCTCAACAACCTGTTTAAAGATTGCATTCAAGAACAGTGAAATGAGTTGATGGTTAGTAGGGAAAAGTTATTCAGGCTACTGTAATAGTCTACGGAAAACACAGCACCCAATTATGAGGTAGTGTAGATTGTAGAAGTTAATTGACAATATCTCTCGACTGTTTTTTCATTAGAATTTCAGTGAAAAGAAAGTATATGCTTACTGAATTTGTTTAATAAATTCAATATAATACATTTTAAAAATACTATTTGGAGGGGGTTGTCTTGTCTGAAATCTATATTTTAACTTGAAAATTTGGGGGTTGATTTATACGTCCAGTCGCCTTGTATACCAGCATATATGGAATGTAAGATTAATCCACATGTTGAAATTTATTCCTTTTGAAAATGTTGAATTCAATTTCTTTGAAAGTTCTTGACCTTAACCTCCTTCATAATGACCTATTGATTCAGTGTTACAGGATTAGTTCAGCCAAAGCACTGAGCTCCAGTTCACATCAAGTCAAACCCTTTCTAAGTAATAATTATGAATATTAATGTCTCTAAATATATAAATAAGTTTAAAGCTACTTTTTCTCTCTCAACTTATTGCATGTCCCATTTTCAGCATTCAGATCTGAAACTTCCTTCATTCCATGGCAATACAAATGCAACAGCTTACACTACAGCCATGAATGACCACAGACAATACCCCCCAAAAGTACACTGTTATTTATAGCATCTCTATAAAAATGAAACAAATTGATTTTTTTTATCTAGGTGGTTTATTTTTTTTGCTCAGCACTGTATAGGTAGTCCACAACATCTGAGTAAATATTATCCCACCAGATACCACAACTTTACATCAGACCCAGGAGATATTTTTGAGCCATTTTTTGAAGAAAAAGATCGGGTCTTATATACTGCTAAATACAGCAAATGCCAGAGATGTAAATTTCTTAAATGTTTAATGCTAAAAAAAATGTCATGATTATGTTGTCAAATTATGTGTGTACCATGAGCATAAACTTGTTGCTATGAAATCTCTATCTATAAAAGGCAGGATGTGTGTTTGTGTGTAACGAATGCACGGCCACAATTTTCGACGGATTTGCACCAAAATTTAAATCTGCATGGCACTTTACTCCAATTGGCTCATTCACTTGCTTAAACTCAACGTTGATTCTGATTCTGCAGAATTGGTTTGGGTGTGAAAAAGTAGTTGTTGTTAACATTCTTTTTTCATTCGGTTTTTCCAGTTACAAGTCCTTTTTTAAAGCTGATCATTTTGTGTTCATTTTGTTTAGTTCTTTTTTCGTAACAGATTTAATGTTTACTATAGAGCTTAGAAAAAATTTGCAGTGTGAGATAGGCAAGAAGTAAGGCATGTAGCAACATCAGCACGGCAAAGGGCACTCCTTTAAAGGCAAGGAAGGGCAAAAATATCTTAAGTCAAGTGATAGCAATTGCTGTATGAGTCGTACAATTTTTGAATCAAGCACGGGCAATGCCGGGCAATGCTGGGCCATGCTGCTAGTCAAGTCATAAGACAAATAAGAATTAAGGAGAAATTCCAAAGAAATCTTGCAGCACAAAATAATCCTACTTGATGACAGTGATCGATTTTTAAAAATTTACTTTGGTAGAAAAACATGGAATCATCTCTGAGGCTATTTTGTACATATTCAGTTTTTTATAACATAATTTTTTTCAAATTATTATCTTTCTAAATATATTCGTTCATTTTTTGTTTTTTGCAAAAAACTTGTACACTTTTAAAAAATAGGGAAAAATATTTTGGGAAATAATGTATATTAGGTTTCTTTAGAACTTCTCTAGGTATCAACATTTGTCAGAATTGAAAACATTTTTGGGCACCAATTAAGTAGATTGAACCATTCGTAAAAATAGCGAAAAATTTCTTGGAAATAATTTTTGCAGATTAGGCTTCTTTAGAACTTCCTTAGGCTGCAAAACTTGTCAGAATCAAAATCATTTTTAGACATTACTTAAATAGACTGGTCCACTCATAAAAAATAGGGAAAATTTTTGTGAACTCGTTATGAATCTTATAATTTGGTAATAAGAAAAAACTTTCTAATAACAGGCTGACTTGCCATTCATTTAATGCACCAATATTAATAAAGCCATGAAAGCAATAATGCAAATCTGTAAAGCATGGCAAAGAAGCATTAAGTTTAGCTTATAGAGCTTAAATAAAAACAAGAGATTTTTTTTGCACTTTTCTTCTTTTGTAATTAGCACTGTTCTGTTTTTCATAGCTGTAAACATTTGCTACAAAAAATAGTGGTTGTGTAGTGCTTAGGAGTGTATTCTGTTGCCGTAATCAGCCTCTTGGATCTCCATTAACAGAACGTACAATAATATCAAAGGATTTATTCTTTTTGGTGATCTTTGGCCAGGTTTTCTGGAAGATTCCCTTAGAGATGGGTGACAAGAAAGCCAAAAAAGACCAGGGTTTACCGGCTTGTTTTTTATTCTTTACACATTTTATATCTGACCTAGAAAATGATGCAGACAATTTTTTTTAATATAGACATCATATATATATATATATATATATATATATATATAGGAAAATATACATTCAACTCATATACATATGTACAAGAAGATTACCTATATTCATGCATACATACAAGTTTGTACATTTGTATGCCTACAGAAACTATTTGAAAAGTAACTTTATACATTTCTTATTTTTTTAAATTAAAATATTA
>CAHIKZ030000319.1:1412500-1425000 GCA_903632075.3 Acanthosepion pharaonis
ATTTAAATTTAATCTGTATTTAGTTTAAAAAATTATAAAATTATTTAAAAAAAGAAATTGAGGAAAAAATATATATGCTTTCTTATTTATTTTGTTTTTATTGAAAGGCCAAAAATTCAGTTAGAATAAATGTTAAAATCTAATGTTGCTCTGAGCTTCGTTACAACAGATACATTTGAAGTAATGATATCGGCAGGGGAGGGTGAAATCTTGCAAAAGACAATACATACACAATCAAATTATAATACACAAATATGTAGAAATATTTAGATATATAAAATCATAGTTTATTGTAAATATATGAAAATAGGAAATATAGTGATATAATAATAAAATATATATATATACATATATATATATATATATATATATATATATATATATATATATATATATATATATATATATATATATATATATATATATATATATATATATACATATATATATATATATATATATATATATATATATATATATATATATATATATATATATATATATATATATATATATATACATATATATATATATACATACATATATATATATATATATATATATATACATACATATATATATATATATATATATATATATATACATATATATATATATATATACATACATACATACATATACATATATATATATATACATACATATACATATATATATATATACACACATACATATACATATATATATACATATACATATATATATATATATATATATATATATATATATATATATATATATATATATACATATACATATATATATATACATATATATATATATATATATATATATATATATATATATATATATATATATATATATATATATATATATATATATATATATATATATATATATATATATATATATATATATACATATATATATATATATATATACATATACATACATATATATATATATATATATATATATATCTATATATCCACCCACACACACATATATATATATATCTATATATATATATATATATATATATATATATATATATATATATATATATATATATAACAATTAGCTAGATAAAATAATTTAGTTGGTTAATTAATAAATTTTGTTTTTGCTGCATTTATACAAATTCAGTGAATACATTTTAGAAAAGAAGTTTATAAAGCAATGAATTATTGAATCCTAGTAGAAAAGATTACAATAAAAACTATTTTAAAATGATTGGAAATTATTTACAGAGTATTGTAAAATTGTGAAAATAGATCACTGTAAAAAGGATTTTAATCAATAAATATATTGATACAATATTGAAAATAAAATTTGCTAAAATTTATTCTCTATGCAGATTTCTAGGAATGGAGTAAGAAATCAGATACATTTGAAAACTTTTATAATAAAATGGTTGTTTACTTACGGTGGTCCACTTTCTCTACGTTTCTGTTTGGCTGCTTGAATAACCGATGTGAATTGGTCGTTGGATACGACTGATTCTGGTTGCTCGACTTCGGGATTTGGATTGTCGGCACTGGGGCGGCTGTTAAATGGAAAACAATCAGAAAATAAAATAAATATACACCACTTTTAATTTATTTTTATAATATCATTTTTGTGTTTTTTTTCCTGTACACATGTAAATGCAAGTACACACACACATGCATGAACAAAGAAAAAAGTGTAAAATAAAAAGTAAAAAAAATGGAGAATAAAAAATTCTATAATTTACTCTTTTTAAAAAAAAAAGATTTGCAAATTTTCTATACTTCAAGTAAGAGAAAATATTGAGGTAACTTAAATTTCACTATATTGCATAAAAACAATTATCCTAAAAATTCTTTGGTAGTATTATCACCTATATTCATTTTGCAAAAAAAAAGAAAAAAAAAAAAGGAAAGGAAAGAAAAAAATAAGAAATGCACAAAAGCATTTGAAACTATATTTTATTTGAAAACAATTTATATAAAAATGCTAAAAATTATTCTCTATATGAAATATCCTGAAAATGACTTGAAAATTATTTTTTATGATTTAAAATAGAAATAATTCCTTTCCAAACTTTGCAAAAATTACTGCAATTTATTTACTTAGTTAACATATAAAAATACTTCTGAATTTCAAATAGACAGGCCATAACGATTATTCTTTTTTGAAGAAAAATACACCTGGTATATCCTTGTTCCAAGCACCCTTTTAAATATTCAAATAAAACACTTTAACTTAAAATGCTTAATCATACTTATTATAAAACCCAGGTTGTGTGTGTGTGTGTGTCTGTATGTTTATATATTGGATCGGATTTCCTACATTTTTCAACCGATTTCAACAAAACTTCACAGGACTATGTAAAATTACCTTGCAGTGGTTCTGGCAGTGCCAAAAATTGAACAAACACAATTATTTTTGCACAAAATCGATTTGAAAACACGATTAAGAGGCATCGCGAGAGTGAAAGGGGGACAACTCATATCGAGTTATACTTATTATAAAACTCAGGTTGTTTGTGTGTGAGTATGTTCGTTTATATATGGGATCAGATTTCCTACATTTTTTAACCGATTTCAACAAAACTTCACTTTTTTTTTGGCAGGTAGTGTTTCTTATTGTCTTGCACACTTTTTTCTTTATTTTTACATTCAGAATGCTTTAAAAATTCCATTTACAAGACAATTGTTTATAATAAAATTCTATTCAATCGGTAGACTCATAACGATTGAAAACAATGTTTTTGTTTGAGTTTGAACAATTCGTAAAAAAAAACAAAAAACAAATTAATTGAGACATGCATGTCTGTCAACCTTAAACAATAATCTTTGTCAATTTTATTTTTCAGTCTTTATGATGGTCGATACTTGATCTATCTTTTACTGTTACATCCCCGGGCAATGCCGGGCCCTACTGCTAGTATTTAATAAAAGGAGTGTTTGGAATAAGGATATCCAGGGTGGATTTTTGTGTAAAAAAGAATAACTCTTCTGCCCTGCTTATTTGAAACTCAAAGTTTAGCTGCTTCTTTGAATTCTTTTGATTCAATTAGGCAATTTATTGTAAGAAGCTGTACTAAAAATTCAATATAATTAATTTTATAAATTCAAATTAATTATGATAGAAATTAACTGAGAATATACCATAAAAGGGATTCAAAATGATTTACTATTATAAGAAAATAATAAATATCATTAAAACATTTTAATTTTAGTAAGTGCTGAAAATATTTTAATATTTAAAATGCAGAATATGATAGATCAAAGCTAAAAAACATTGTGAAAATCATATAAATATTTTTACAATATAGAAACATTCATATACAGACCTGTCATTTTCATAACCAATAAATACATTTGCTGCAGGATTATTTATAAAAAATCATATTCGCTTAAATTTTAAGCATTAGATAGAATTTTTATCAGCACTTTTATTCTAACATCAGTTTTGATAGCTTGATATGATTCCAGAGCATTTTACAGTATAAGATGTTGAAAAACTGAGACAAGTAACAAGTAAATATTTAAAATTTACCTACTCACAAAACAAATTATTTATTATAACGATATTATTTTAAAAGATTTTACATCCATTTTTTATTGTATTATTTTAATAAGCTTAAATGATTTGAGTTAATTTTGTCTTTAAATTGTACTGGATATAATTGAGTAGAAAAAATTGTGAACAGCTGAAAAAGGGAAGAAAAAGGAGAAAGATTAACAAGAATTCAAAATGGCTGACACATTCAATGAATGTTTAACACTAGAAAATCAATAGGCTAAATTCTCCTTTTTTAAAAGTTATATACAATTTTATTTGTTTATAAAGAAGAAGGTGCTAATTTGAAGTTAATCTGCTAAGAAAATGTATTAAAAAATATAAGTATCATAATAATATACTTATAAAATATAACATATATAAAATGCTTATTTAAATTAAATAAAACTATATAAATATTACAATGTATCTGATGTGTTCATATTCTGATGAGAGAGCCATCCACTGAAGCTTGAAATAGACACTTTTGTAAAACATGTCTCATTATAATTTGGCAAATACAGCATGTTATTTTCTGAATGCTTGTCTATAAAAAAATTACTTCATTTTCTGAACAATATAATTTATTATTTAAAGCAATATACTTATGTTATTTTTTAATAATTTGATAAATGGCATGATGTAGCTGAAAAGCGTTTGTTGTTGTGACTATTAGCAATATAAATTTATTAAAAACACACAACATTTTAAAAAAATAAATTCTCCATATTTCTTACCATAATTAAAATGATATTCTTTCTCCCTTTCACACACACACGTACAAATTATACTCATGTCCATACACATATTCACATGCGTTTATATATATATATATATATATATATATATATATATATATATATATATATATATATGAATAAAGACAAAAGAAAAACTATTCTTTCCTGACATGTTTCGTCCTCTGATGGACTTTATCAAGGAAAATGTAAGGATTTTATTTTGCAACATGTATTTATAAACAACTAAGAATATTGTTACATTTTCTAAATTTTTAAATTTAACAATGGTCATAACTATTCATCAGGTTGTGAAAATTAAGGTAATCTATGGATTATGTGAAGTGATATAAATTAATTTAGCATCTAACATAGTTTACATTGACTTTCACAGTTAACTTGACAAAAATTTATGAGTGTTCTTAAAATTAAAAATTTTGAAAACCTAATTATATTTTTATTTGTTTATGAATACATGTTGCAAAATAAAATCTTTACATTTGTCTTGATAAAGACAACCAGTGAATGAAACTAGTTTTTTTACAGATATATTTCTATTTATACCTGAAATTTTTTACGCATACACACACACATATACTATATATATATATATATATATATATATATATATATATATATATATATATATATATATATATATATATCTTCAAAGGATGATATGGAAAAGTAATAGTAAGGGAAAGACTTTCAATATTTACCCACCCAAAAAAATTGGCTACATGCAAAAAGGTAATCTAAGCAATACCAAAACAAAATGAAAAAAAATACAAATAAAAATATATATAAAATATCTACATTCCTGCAAAGAAGATATGACATTGAACAGAACAACAGTGTAACAACATATATAAAATAAAATTTGATGACTTTAATCAAGTCAGAAATCAAAATTTGTTCAAGAAAGTGATGAATTTTCTAAGATATTTTATAGCAGTGTAAAAATATTCCTTTCGTTGCATTCATGTAATTGGATCTAATATATCAGTGCGATAGAAATACCTTCTACATATACTGCCCAGAAATACCTCCCATATAATGATAAGACATTAGTGAGATGAAGACGCCATTGCCACTAATGTCTTATGTGGGAGGTATTTCTGCCATACCCTGTAATATCTTGAATATGATACACTTAATTATAGTATATACTGCAAAGTTATCATAGATTTTTTAAGGGTTTTCTCTGATACTGTTGATAAAACATGATGGAAATTAAATTACTTGAATTCTGAATATGAATTTAAATATACTACTAGATTGGCAATAAGGTTTAATCATCTTACAGTTGAAATTACAGTTAAAAGCTTCTTGCTTTCCAATCAACTTTGATTTTTAAAAATTTAAATGAAATATCAACCATTATCTTCTTTTCTTTTATTGTTCTCTCTCCTTAATAGATTTTTTTTCTCTTATTCTCTCAAACTCAGTAACTCCTTGCATTTTAGTGGCTTTATTGCCTTACTTGGGATGAAATGGTTTAAAAACTTTATAACTTTTTTCAGGTATGGGCAGAAATTAATATCAACTGTCAAGGTTACTTCCTTGGGCCTGCTAACAGTGACAAAAGAGTAAGAACTGAATGTCAACCTAGGGAAGCAACTGAAGTTCCCTGAAACAATTGTCTCAACAACAATAAGTACAGACATGGTACGGATCCCAGGTGTCTCCAAGCAAAGCAGACCATTCCTTGAGATTGTCACTTTGTAAAAGCTATCAAGAGGAAGCAAGCAATATATACTTGGTTGGTAAAAGAATACGAATGGAGTTGGGAGAAAATCAGTTGTATGACTGGCATTGTAAAGATTCGGTTGATGCCATCACATGCTATAATCAAAAACAAAATAGTTTGTTCATATTTTTACCAAACTGAGGCCATGTTCAGAAAATTATGGTATAAGAATTATGTACCCTGATTATTAATTTCTCCAACAATAAGCTTGAAGAAAATAGTCATTATTATAAATTACCAGTTGGTTTTAGTTTAAAAGCAACTGAACTTGATTTACTTAACAGTAAAACTAAATACTGAACTCAGAATTTTGTATTATGCCTAACAATCTATCAATAATTTCTTATCAGAAATGACCTAATTTCTGCATGCTTGTTTATGTGTTTGTTATCATAAAAGAACAAAAATGGAACATCATAGGATAGTCTTTGTTAGTGCAATACTATTAAAATACACTAATTTGGACAATAAGGTAATTTCCAGTCCAACTTGGCTATCAGTTTTTGCTTAATCTTTAATTAAGTATAAACTAACAAAACTATAATTTTTAATTAGGTATAAAATAACAAAAAAAGTATTTTCAAGGGAGATAACTTCAGATCTGTTAACTGCTAATTATGGAGTCATAAAGAAAGTAAGTCGAGAATAATTTTTGACCTGTCTGCAGTCCTCTCTATCAGCTATAATGGCATATCAATTATGATACTTTAATAATAGTAATAATAAAATTTAGTGTTAATTAGCATTTGAGAATAATTGCAAATTTTATCAACAGAAAAGGACTTGAGCTTGAATTGAAGACTGTTGATAGCAGCATTTAAGCAACTGTTAATTACAATATTATTTTCTTGATCTGTTTACACTCTTTTTTTTATCAAACATAGTGGCATACTCTGGTAATAATTTAATAATAATTAACATTTGAAAATAATTATAATATAAATTTTATAAGTTGGAAATGATTTGGCATTGAATGGAATCTGCCCCAAACAGTATTTAAGCAACTGCTGGGTAAGTACAAAGTAAAATATAATAATTTTCTTTTGATCAATTTTCAGGATATCTTTTTGTTTTCTCAATCAAATTTTGATCACTGTGTGTTATTTTGAATAACACTAATCATTTATAAATATATATACATAAGGCATTCATGTATATACATAACACAAATATATATTCAGGCAAAACAAATGTATTTGCAAGTGAAGGATTTACCAATCAAATGGAAGTAAAGATAGCAATAATCCGTGAAACTACTATATTAAAAAAAATCATTATGACAATTGGTGAACGAGCCATTCTCTGATATTATACAGGTGGAATTAAAAAATCCTAACACATGCAAAAAGGTAGGGACCACAAAACAAAGGAGCAAGTTACCTACAACAGACATCATACAGAACATCAAAAATTAAATTAAAAGTTAAATAAAAGACTAATTACATAATAATTAAAAAAGAATGAAATCAGAAGTCAGGCTAATAGCCAAGAACACATTTGAGGTTGAAGTTGACCTCTAACTCACCAAAAAACTTACATTGTAATTCTAAATATATCCATGTTGAAATGATTTTAATTAAGAATGTTAAAACTACAGGAATGTACACAACTTTGAGATTCTTTTGAAACATGTTTACTTTTTTTATGTGAAACCAATTCCTTTACTTTTTATCAGCAAATAGTCAAAAAGTTAAACATAGCTAGTTTTGTGGTTTATCTAAATCATGGATTACAAAACTAGAAGTTGACAAGCTAAATTTAACCTGCTAATCCTATGAAGCATGGTATTATTCTAAAATAATAATGTTTATATTATTTTCCTCTCATATTATTATGTATAAAATTAAAAAAAATATATTTTGTATCTATTATGTATAAGAATAAATAAAAATCAAAGAAAAAGATTATCAGATGATATAAAATAATTGGCAATATTTAACCTTTGTACCTTCAAAAAAACCTGTTTATCATTTTTGCTGTCAATTCTCAAGAACAAAGAAAATGTATAAATTCACTTTCATATGTTTAGATTTTATTAAAACCGTAATCATCACTTTTTAAAACAATAAACATTGTGTGGAGGTAATTAAAATAATATCATTGTTAAGGTAAAAACCATCTTTTTGACATACCGTTTTTTTTGTAGGCACAAAAGTTAAAGACTGTCAAGTAATTAATCATAAAAATATATTTATATATACAAAGAAAGACAATTAATTGACATTTACAAATGCCTCCTAGCTGAAAGATATTCTGCTTTAATTTTATTTGCCTGACAATTTCAATATCTGGCATAATATATTCATGTGATAAAACATTTTCAAAGAGGAAGCATACTAAATCTGATTATAGATTAGTTTTGGAGGATCAACATTTACAGGCAATTTTGATCTTAGGAATCACACATTTTGAGCCACAATTTGACTTGGTTTTATTTAAAAAAAAAAGAATTTCATTATTCTCATTGATTCTTCATCTTCAACATTATTGCTAAAAGAATTTTATTGCAGTTTATACTTATTCATAAGGGAAAACATTTAATATCATTTAAAATAAATGATAAAAAATATATGTTATCTTTGTTTTATCTCTTTCCATAATTTTGTCTTAGCCTGCAACTCTAATAAATATTGTCAATGTGACTTACTTTCTGTTTGCCAACCCTTAATCTAGATCAGTCATAGGCAAACTGCATGTAGTGATATCATTTGTCAGTTAATATCTTGTTAAGAACATATCTACAGGATGTTACAGAAACAATAATTATCCTCACAAAGAAAGTCAGTTGAGACAACCTCCTAAGAACCAGGTCAACTGACTCTGACAAAGTAGGTCAGCTGAATAGATCAGACTAGGAGCCAGATTGGAGGACCCTGGGTTCTTGATGAATGACTTTTAGACAAAAGCTGAGAGGACAAAGTTTTGTTTCTGTAAGACAGTGGTCCCTGGCAGTCTAAAACAGGAGACCACTCACCCATCACAAGAAAGGAAAGCACACTCTTCCCCTGAGCCACATATGGCTCATTTGGCTTTTTAAATGGCACATCTAACTTCATAAGAAAAATAATGTTTGCTAAGGTTTTGTTTGTTTCATTTTTACTTGTTCACTAACACTCTCTCAGACATAACATATACAAATAAACAATGATTCAGTTCAATGTTTCTTGAATTTTGTAAACTTTCAGATAAAGTAAAGTTATCAGTATTTTAAACCATTGGCGATTTTCACTAAGGAAGATCATACATGTAAACATCTTTTGCTTTTGAAACAGGAAACATTCATAATATTTTTTTTTCAAAAGAAATATTTCTATTTTAGAAAATTATTTTTTTCTACTATGAAATTAATAAATTAATGCTTTTGAAACAAATCACATGATCTTTGGGGATAATGTTATCCCAAGACTTCAATTTTTTAATCATAGAAAAATCTTTTCTCTAAAGAAAAAAATATCAGTTTTTCCACATTTCTAAAGCAGATGCTTACACATATAGTCTTCTATAGTGAAAAAGGCTGATATTATTTCAACAAAAAATTACCTTGATTTTTTAATCATGTTGCTCACCGTATGATGAGCCATATCTTATGTAACCCACTGGTCAAAAAAGATTGCCCATGCCTGATTTAGATGATAAATATATAGAGAATAGCACAGTTCTTTCACAGAGACCAGATATAGCACAAGGTTTTTTAGTGGGCTTCTGATGCATACATAGAGTATATAATAATAAAAATTGTTTGGATCTTTCAGTACTTGACTTTTGGTTGCCTTACATATCAGAAACTCAGATAATACTTCTTTAAATGCATTATGGCGGTGCTGCAAGCCATCTCTGTGAAGCTAAAGCCTCGTAAAGTGAGATATCATAATAAAATAATAAAATGTTTACTTATCTCTAAAATGATATATGAAAATAAATTGATAGATAAGTAAACGCTTTATTTGATTTATTATCATTAATGATCTATCTCTAGAAACTGAGCTTTATAATTACAAACTGCTTGTCTAAAAAACATTATCTGCTGTCAATATTCTGGTTAACTGAGTTTAAATGAAGCATAATCTTTGTCATTATTCAGATATATACATAAATTAAAATTATTTCTTTGGAAAAATAAATTAATATATTATTATTGCTGTTTTTATAATTTGAAAAGAAGTGGAAAAGCTGTAGGCATTTTCCAATGTATGAGACCAAATATGATCCAGCAGTTTCTTCAGCCAGGATACTAAACTCCAACTGTATTATATTGTCATACTAATGGCACTCTATGTTGTAGAGTAGGGCTTAGCATACTTCCTGCTTTTCCCTCTTACTGAGACATGGATGAAAACAAGTAAAATGTGCCAGAGAGAAAATGTCTTCTACCAACTATGCTTGAGGACCATGCTTGGGATTTCATGGTGAGACCATATAACTATAAAGTGATCATGGAGAGATCTGACCAAACGGATCTGTAAGACAGGATGACAGTATGGAGTCTCAAGATGATTGGTCATATGCTGCGGATATAATCCAGCAGTTTCTTCAGCCAGGATACTAAAATTCGGCTGTATTATATTGTCATACTAATGGCACTCTATGTTAGTGAGGAGGGCTTAGCATACTTCCTGCTCTTCCCTATTACTGTGACAATGTACTGCTCCTACTTATAAATATGGCAAGTAGCCAGGATTTGAGTAGTATTTGATTTACTCAAGTTTTTTCCATTCTGTGCATGGGTATTTAATAAACCTTTTCTTCTTTGTTTCCTCTGCCTAGTCTTCTGTTCTTTTGATGCTCTAACTACGGGCTTCCTAATTTTCAGCTATTTTGAACAAAGACAGCATTGCAACACTATGCCAATGAGACATGGAAGAAAACAAGCAAAATCTGCCAGAGGGAAAATGTCTTCCACCAACGATGCTTGTGGACCAACTTGGGTTTCTCATGGTGAGACCACATAACTAACAAAGTGGTCATGGAGAGATCTGACCAAACTGATCTGCAAGACAGGATCATAGTGTGGAGGATCAAGATGATTGGTCATGTGTTGTGGATGCAATCGACAAGAACAGTGAAGACCTCTTTGGAGTGGAAACCAGAGAGGGAGGTAGATGGAATGCACTCCATTCAAGTCCGGGAGGAAGACCTGGCTGAGATGGAGCTGACCTGGAAAGAAGTCCAGGATTGTGTTCAATCGAGAGCTTTTATCACCCAATGTTTCATAGAGAATGAGAGGAAGTAACTATTATTGCTGTTTTCACAGAATTTGCTGTTTAATTTATTTAATAGCATAGTGGCCATCAAAATATGATGGAATTACTTGCATAGTGATTGGCACTTCTGTTCAGAATCAGTCTTTGAGCACTCCTCAGCCATTTGCCTAGAATAGTGCACACAGCCCAGAATCAAAATATTATCTAAAATCTATCTACACACTCTGCAAGAAGTGTTTTATATATATATATATATATATATATATATATATATATAGAACTGGACATTGTGATCAACACCAAGCAGTGACAACCCATTTGATGTCTGCCCTAAAGATAGTAAAACAGACTGCCAAAAGTTAGTGTTGACCTCAGTGTCCAGTTTTTGATTTCATATTTATATATGCTTTATCTCTCACGTTGACCACTTTTACCCATAAATACAGCATACCTTAAAACTATATTTTTATCATATATATATATATATATATATATATATATATATATATATATATATATATATATATGAATAAAGGCAAAAGGAACAACTTATCTTAGCCAATGTATTTCATGCTCTGATAGACTTTATCAAGATAAATGAAAGGATTTTATTTTTGCAACAAGTATTTATAAACAAAAGTATAGCTATATGTTACAAAATAAAATCCCCAAATTTGCCTTCATAAAGCCTCATCAGAGGACAAAATGCATTGGTTAAATCAAAAACTTAACTTAGCCAATGCTACGTTTTTATTCATATTGCCTATACTTTTAGTTAAATCTGAAATGTTACACACACACACACACACACACACACACACACACACACACATATATATATAATAGAAAAATTAATGACAATGTTGAAAATATATTTTTTGTGTGATGTGTTTCATCCTTTAAGACTTTATTGGACTAAAGTAATGTTTCTGTTGATATAATTATATATGCATAGGCAGTGGAGGTGGGTATATAAGTATGCAAATGTTATATTTATAGAGATTTTCTAAGGGTAGCTTAGATGTGGCACAAGGCTAAAAGTATGGTGCACCCAGTGAGCACTGAACTCACTACTCAGTCATAATTATTCTAGCAAGATAAGTTTGCTAGCCATTACACTATGTTGAATTACCCATAGTGATTTACTAAGTATAGCTTAGTTTTGGCACAAGGCCAAAAGTATGGAGTACCCAGTGAGAATTGAACTCACTACTCAGTTGTAATAGATCTATCGAGACAAGTTTGTTAACCATTACACCATGCTGAAGTGCCCTAAGAGGTAGGAAATGCTAAAAATGTTTA